>CAMOHE010025343.1:0-28723 GCA_946598075.1 Artocarpus hirsutus | reverse complement strand
AGAGCAAAAATAGCAGAAACAAAACAATCAAAGACGCTGTCAATAGAGCTCTAGTCTTATTGTGAAATGACTAAACGAAGCTTAATTCGGGAACTCGGAAAGAAAAAACGAAAATTCAAGCCTAATTAAGAATAGAAAGAAAACGAATTAAGAGAGAGAGAGAAGAACAAGCATACAAAGGTATGCGACCCTAGGATTTTCCTTCTGGATCTCATTGGCGACGCGGAGAATCGGAGCGATAGAGGCCAAGGAGGAAGGTACGAGCTCACTATCAATGGCGGCGTTGTCCTCGTTGGACAAATCCACCATCCGCGTCGGCATCCTCGTCATCCTCCTCGACAGCGTCCTCGGCGGGCCCACATCGCTCTTCGTCCCGCTCGAGCTCGCCATTCCCGAACTTTCCCCTCAATTCCACCACTCTCTCTTCGTCTTCTTCTTCTACTACTTCTTCTTCTTCTTCGTTTCTCTGTGTCAGAAGCTCTGGCGAAAACCAGAATTTCGGTGATCATCCTTGGTGAATTCGTGGTTTGAATTTTATATTTTGTCAGAAAAGGGCGATGGATACTTTGGACGAGAAGTGGGGTAAAGTGGGATTTTGGTTGCTCTGATAGCAAGAAAAGAATTTGCACTTTGGACGAGAAAATAATTTTTGTTTGTTTGTGTATACTTTTGTAGTGGTTTTGCATCTTTTTTTTTTCTTATTCTTCTTTTTTTCAGTGACGAAAGGGACAATGAAGATGGAGCTGAGACCGAGAGCTATTTCGCTTTCTTCTTTTTTTTTGGGGTTTCTTCTGAGCGGAGTGAGAGGTTGCCTACCCTTTGGGATCAGGAGTTCTGTGTAGGACGATGAGGTTGGCCACTTTTTGACTGTCGTGGAATTTATACATTACGTTAATGTAGGAGGATGACGTGTCCCCCCAGTGGGCCCAGCTGACTCATCACTGGTCATAATACTGTTTATTTTTTTTATGCATTTTATTTTTAAGATTATTGATACCAATGTCCTTTAAACTTTAAAATCTCTTTCATCTTACCTCCTATGCTTTAAAAATTATAACTTTACCGTCTAAATTTTCAAAACTCTTCAATGTGTCACATGAATTTTGAAAATCACCACTTTACATCTTAAACTTTCAAAGCTCTTTATCGTAAACCTTTGATTTTTCGTTCAAATAGACGGAATTATACTTACGTGATTCACACATAAGTAACCTTTAAAAGTAAAAATGATATTTTATCCTTCATATGTGCAAATCATGTAGGCTTAATTCTGTCTATTTAAATAAAAAATCGAAGGTTTTTTGGGCAAAGTAAGGAGTTTTAAAAGTTCAAGGGACAAAGTAGTGATTTTCAAAGTTCAATGGGCAAAATAACGCGTTTTAAAACTTTATGGCCAAAGTGGTGATTTCTAAAGTTCAGGGAGCAAAGTTGAAGAAGCTACAAAGTTTATGGGTCATTGGTGTTAATAACCCTTGTTTTTATTTTTTCTAATTTATAGCCTCTGCTTAGAACATCAATTAGAACTAATGGGTTAAAACCAATATTAGTTGGAACCAATAAGATAAGTTTAAATCATGATTTTTAGTTGTAACCAAGTCTAGAAGTTTGTTAAAATGTTGGTTTGAACCAAAAATAGTTGAAACCACCTTTTGGAGTTTGAACCAAAAATATGGATTTGAACCATAACTTATAGTTTGAACTGGTGTTTGATATGTTTGAACCAAAAATATTGGTTTAAACCACAATGGATTATGTTAGCTTGAACTAGTATTTAGTATGTTTGAACTAAAAATGTTGGTTGGAATTGAAATAGTTTCAACTGATTGGGCTTAACATTAGTTGTACTGATGATGGGTCAAAGGTAAGTCTAAGTTTTAATTTAAAACATACATTCTAATTGATGTTCCAAACAAGGGAATAGTTTTTGATGCATTTATTTCTAAACTTTTCTCTTTTGGACAATGAAATCCTTAGAACTTTTTTTTGTTGCACTTGAGTTTTTTAACTTAATTGAATATAGCAATTAATTCCTAATCATAAATGTCTGTTAAATTTAGAATGGAAATCGATCATGTGAGACATATGTGACCCCTTACAAAACATATTCACCTCACTTACTTGTAACAATAATCAAATTGTTGAATTTTGGAGCATTAAGAAAAGAATAGAATACAAAATAAATTATGTAATTATTAATATTGTTGGTAATCTCGGCCACCTAATGAATAAGGCCCGAGATCAACTTCGGCCCACAAGAAATCGCATCAAGTATAGGTTCCGAGGTTACAATGTAAGCTAACTTAATGAGATTCCCTAGAACATCGAGGCTAAGCCAATCAGCGTGGAGTAAAGATAACGGGATGACCATATTCAATGAATGATCATGTTCAAATTCAAGTTAAGGAATTACTCGATTTCCATGATTGATAAAATCACGTTGATTACAAAGAAAGAGGAAGACAATTAAGTAAGGCAATGGCGTAGGGCAGAGGCAGGTATGCTTCTCCCATCCCCATACCTTACTATTTTTTTGTCCCCCATACCCGCCTTCACACCCGCCTAGTTTAAGGAGGGGCGGCGTCAAGGAATCCCCATTGAGGGAGCTGTCCCTATACCCTACTCATTTACTCATTTAGGGTTTTAGAATTGATGCACCATTATTAAACTCAAATCAAATTTCATTAAATAAAGTGTAAAATTTAGCAACATAATCACTTATATCTTACAAAATAGACCTTAAATAAAATTCAAACTCCAACTAAATTTATAAAATAAACCAAAGCATCAAAATATTAAATACATTATTCTTTTTCTTATCATGTTCTTTTCATAGTTTCATGCCAACTTATTACTTTACATATATGTCCTTTACGAATATATATATATATATATGTATGTATATACATAAATACATATATAAAAATATACACACATAAATATATACATATATGTAAGAAAAATAAAGAAAACATAATCGGGCTGGTGACAGGAGCGGGGCAAACTCAGGGGTTAATTTTAACCTCCAAGACTGCCCTTGCCCCCATATAGTATCCCGCATATCGACCCTATTAGGGGCGGGTAAGAATGTCATCCCTAAAGAGAATCCCAATTTAAATGGGAAAAGATATCTCCTTGATTTTAGGAGCCAATTTATTTAATTATTTCATTTCATTGTAAAAGGGATATAAATAGGGGTTGAATCTCATAAAATGGCCCTAAGTGTCACATTGAGCAAAGTGCATATAAAATTCTTTGAAATAGTGAAATCTCTCTCTCAAGTGGATGTAGCTCACAACGAGTGAACCACTATAATTCCTTATATTTTCTTTAATTCTAAGCATTTTTTTATTTATATAATCATGAGAGCAAGCATCATGGTGAGGGAAAATTCTTGAGAGTTTTGTTCGCAAAATTTCACCGTTAACAATTAGCATTTTTTAACAGGGGTCACATGGCCTTACATTATTCTTTTTCATCCTAATTTTGATGGATGCTTGTAATTAAGGCTTAATTATATGATAATTAAGTTTAAGGACTATATTGCCACAATAGTTAAGTTTAAAAACTCAATTGCTATAAAAAAAAATAATAAGACCACATTACGAAAAGACAAGAACTGATTAGGAGTACACTACATTTTAAGGTTGTAAAAGAATTGATTTAATTATAAAAGTTCTTTCTCAACTATAGCCCCTTCAAAATATATTATTTGTTTTCTCAATCTATAATATGTTAATGAATAAATTCCTTTTGTTAAGAATTTTTTTTATAGATTTTGAGGCATAATTAGCATATGGCATATAGTGTAGGAATATTTTATTAACTCTATATGTCTAAAGCTAATTAACATTACCCTTAAAAAATAGCTAATTAACATTATATGTTGATTTAAAAAAGTGGGAAGACAATTATAAGTTTGAAAAATTATTATAGAACCTGGTTTTGCAATTATAAAAGACTACGGGGCAATAAATAAGAAAATAATAGGAAAATAATACAGATTTTAGCATTGATGAGACAAATGATCAAATTGTATTTGTTGAATTAAGATACAGTTTCAATTTGTGAATACTGTACACATGGCCCAAAATAATTTTAATCAAATAATTACTATGTAATTACATAGTGTAAAATTTATCATTATAACAATTACTATGTCATTATAGCCTGGATTAATGATGAAAATTCCTCCTCAGCTAGAGCCATGTGCAATTGTGCCCCTTGAATTTCAAAACGCAATATGCATTCCCCTGAATTATGAAATATTAATAAAAAAACTTCTTTTTTTGAACTTTTAATAAATCTTGGTACGTGATTTAAATTTGGCACATAGAGTGTTTTGGTAACTCCATTATATCTAAAACTAATTTGAATTTAAAAAGTTTATATAATTTAAAATTTGAATTGTTAAAAATATAACTAAACAACCTTGAATTTTTTTACCAAATTGTCTCTTCTTTTCACTTTTATTTGACTACACTGGGTAAGCTAATAGTCAAATGTTTACTAAAACAGTTCAACAATCCCACTATTTGTGTAATATCATGTTATTTATTCTCAAAATCACCATTCAAGGAGTTTTGTTGTTAATATTTTATAGATTGGGGGAATAAATATTGTTTTAAAGTTCAGGGGAGAACAAATGTTACTTTTTGAAGTTTGAGGGCATAGTGTTACAAAAATTATAGTTGAGGAGAAATTTTTGTAATTAATCTTTATAGATTTTTTAAAATACTCTGTCAGTGTAATGTGTAATTTTTAAGGAAAATTTTCATAAATGCTATTTTTTAAAATTTATTTTTTATAAATACTATACATATTTATTTGTAGTATAACTTAACATGTAACATAAAATGATAATATGATATAACTTTTTTAAGTGTTGTATGAATAAACACAACTTTTAAAAGCACGGCGTAGCAATGTAATTTTTCCTTTTTTTTCTTGTAGATTTTAAAGGATGTATAATGGCCTTCACATTGGCCCAGGGAGAGCTCGGCCCAGTTGGTTCCAGCGCAATTGTTACAGGTTCAGTTTGAGCACTTGGCCTTTCATTTTTATTTTTTATTCTAAGATAAATGTAAAGAAATTCAGTTGCAAACATAGGATGTGAACTGTTAATAGCAAATATATAAATCTATCATATTCCAGACTTTCTCTTACAAATTGTGCTATCGTTGGTGTTTTGGTAGGTATTTGACGTGCTAAGATAATGAACTCGGTGATTTGAAAACCCAACAAGTTGGGAACCTGCATGTTGTACTTGTAAGAAATTCGACTATCCTGATGCTAATGTATATTTGTAGGTTGTTAGTTGTAAGTTGTAGGATTTTGGAGAGCATGAAGGTAAGGGAAGGGAGCTTTTCATGGTTTTGTCCATGAATTTGTCCATTTCAAAGGAGCGTTTTAGATGGAGAAAGGGAGCTAAGTGTGTTTTTTTTTTGGTAATCTTTTTTTTTTGTGAATTTTTTTTTATTTTCATTACAAAATTTTGCATATAACTTTTGGTCATTTGTGTTTTTTTATAGCATGAAATTTGTGTTCTTTTTGGTAATCTTTTGTTTTTCTTATGTGTTAATCTAGTAGATTATCAAAAATAATCTATCAGATTACTTTTTAGCAATCAAAGTCGGAGACAACTGACCATTTTTGTTAAAAAAGAAAAATAATTTGCTAGGTTATCAAAATTCACCCACCAAATTGCTTTCCAATGTCGGCATCGGTGATCAAAGGTTACTTTCGGTAGATTACCTTTTGAGTGGCAAATGTGAGCAGTCTATTTGTGCACATTATTACTATATACTAAAGAAGATGCGTGATTCGCCATACGTTGTACAATGTTTTTCCTTTTCAGCTCTTTTGTGTTTTGTCCTTTTTGCTCTTATTTGTCTTTTTTATTTTTGTTTATGGCAGTGGCTTTTAGGTCATTTTTGCAGTTGCTATGATATTATGTCTTCGCCCTTGCTTAATTCTTTCTTCCTTTCTTCTTTGTTCTAGGCCCTTTATCACTTTCTTTTCTTTTTTTGTTTTTGCTAAATGATAATTTCATTACCACAACCAAGGTAGGGGCGCACTGGCTAACCAAGAGCTCTGACAACTTGAAACAACAAAACCAAGAAACGAAAGCTAGGGGTTAGGAAAAAGCTGGCCGAACAAACAAAGAAGAGAAAAAAAAAAAGGTAGCTTAATTCGATGGATGAGGAAACCACTCTACCTACCGATTCTACTGTTTTGCTTAGACCATTTTGCTAGGTTATGTGCCATGAGGTTTGATTTCATTCCAATCCAGCTTAACTCCAATGCTTCAAAATGGGACTTTAGTAAAGAGCAATTCTTATGGCCAATCTCCTTTTTTTCTCTTTTTTTTTTTTTTGTTTTATTTCTGCGTTTTTTAGCCCCTTTGCTCAGTATCTTATTTTTTCATTTGAAGTTGAAATTTTTGTTTTACTCTTTGCTCAATCAATAACTGGTTTTTTTTTTTTGGTCTTTTCTTTTGTTTTTAGAATATTTTTTCCTTCAGTTTGTTGTTCTGTTTAGAAGGAGACTTTTATTCACCTAGTTGAATCTTTCTTGCGAAGGAATTACTCTAGTTATGTAGGTAAATTTATGTGTCTTTTTATTTGATATTTGGCCCGTATTTATGATCTTGGTGATAATCTGTGATGTCTAGGTTGATTATCTGTCTTCTTAGATTGATGATCTATGTTTTTTTTTTACAAATCTATCTAATAAGTTACTGATGTTGCAATTTTAAAAAAAAAAAGTCAAAAGAAGCACCTTGGATAGTGCAGTACTTGGCCTTTTCTTACCCAATTATTAGTTAATTAGATAAGATCTTTCATGTCTTATATAAACATCATATAACAAAATAATAATAATAATAATAAAACTAAGTCTTAATCCACAACTCAAAGCAGGTAAGCTTAAATCAATTTTTTTCTTTTCCGCTGGCATCCAAGGTTCTAGTTTTAATACAATGTTTTCTTCTATCCTCTTTTTTTTTTTTTTTGGTTATTAAACTCTTCACATGTTGACCGTTGGCATACAACATAAGAGGAACATCACTTTGACCTTTCAAAATTTCATACATATCTTTTGTGGAACCTATTTTTCACAGCACCAATAATTTTATTGGCCAACTCCTCCGAAACAAAGCATAAACTCCAACGTTACACACATCACTAAAAGGCCTAAAAAAGTATCCTAGCTTTCAATTTAACAACAATCAGGTTTTCTTTGATGCTTTTCAGTCAATAGACACGCTGGAAGAAATTTTTTTTCTCTTTTTTATTCCAATTCTGCCCCAGATCCTACATTCCTTGCAATTAAACCCAAAGAAAAATACTATTTTAAAAAATAAAAATTACTAAAATAAATAAATAAATAAATACTATTAAACACATATTTAACACAAAACTGCATTAAAATTAAAAACACACTTAAGTATAAAAATAAAGATCAAAGTCAAAACAAAAAAAAAACAAAAATTCGCCTTATAATTATGTTAGGTTCCCTTTTCATACTCAAAAGGTGATTTTATTCATTTATTTTTAAATTTTGTATTATTGCAAAAGCATACTGAAAGAAATAAGGGTCCATTACTTTAGTTTTTCCTTTTTCCCTTTTATGCTATTATTTGCTTTTTATAAATTAATAAACAGATACTGATTTTTTGGTGTTCTAAAATCATTTTATTAGATTACGTGTCTTATTATTATCCATTTTATATTGTTTAATTATGTTCCTTGTTTTTGTCTATAAATATTGTTGCCGCATATCATTTTCCTCTGTATATGCTTGCTTTTCTCTTTTCCACTTCCTCAGAGTTTATTTTTTCTCCTTCTTAGTTCATTTACTCTCATGTCTTCCTCACTGTCTTTGTTACACTTTCTTTGTTGATATTTCCGTGGCTGATACTTTATTGTTTAAGGCAGATGGATGATTGCATTAATATCTATGTTACCATATTATAAGTTGCTTTATTATTCATTAATCTCTGCATTTGGTCTTGAATGTATTCTTTTTCTATCTTCGAATTAATGTGTATTCTATCTCTTTTGAAATCTTTATTGATCTATCATTTTGTTCTATTATTAATCAATGTTATTAATTTGTATCGAATCTTATTATACTGCTTTTCTATCTTTCTTTTTTTTTTTTTTTTTGCTTTTCATGAATAAATAATAGTTACATATGCTTTCTATATTTATTTTTTTGTTCATTTCTTTAGTGGCTATATATATATATATATATATATATATATATTTAATGTGTTTTACTATTTATGTATTTCTTATGTGGCAATTTTGACTTTATATTTTTTGGCATGTCGAGTTCTATATAGTTTGTCTAAATATTACTATGAATATTTTCATCTCATTCGTATTTGGATTTTGTCTAATATTTGTTACTTAATCTTTTTTTACCCTTTTTGTTATCTTTCTTTGATTTTGCTTCTGGATCTATTCTATCATTTCTGTTTTTTTTTTTTACTATCTTTTTTCCATAGATGGAGTTATTTATTAGTTCTAAGAGTGTTGTTACTGATTAATGCTACTGCCTATTTGGTCATTTTGCTCAAACAACAAGATCTCATGTATTTCTTTTTCTTAAGTTTTCTCTTGTTTTGTTCTTACCTCTTGAGTCCTTTGTTATTTTTATACAGAAAAAATTTTAGACCGCAATTTTTTATCTCTAGCTTTTCTTGACTTTGGCTTATTTTTCACTTTTCTGTTCTCTCTCTTTATTCCCTCGCTCAGAGTTCATTTGTTTATAATGTTTTTTGACATTTTACAGATATTGATTTATTTTTCATTATCTTTTTCTCTGTTTTTATTCTCTGTTTTTTTTAAAAGAAAGCTATAAAGTATTCTCTTAGTAGTTTTTGGACAAATTTATATTTTACTCTAGTCATTTATTATCTCTTATGTACATATTATAATATATGTGACAAATATTATTTCTTATAACATTTTATACATTTTTTGTGGTTGCCATTGGTGTTGTTGTCTTTGAAAAAACATCTTCTCAAGGAGCTATAAGAAATTTGCATAAGTATAAGTGAACCAATTTGTCATATATTACTAATACTATTTAATATATGAGCCACAATACTTCTATAAAAGTATTATTATTTTTATGTTTTATTTTTTCCCATTTTGACATTTTTTTTGGTACTTGATTTTATTATTTTTTTTCTTCCTTAGATTTTGTTCCTTTGTAAAGCTTAATGTTATTTTATACAATTGAAAATCATAATTTTTATAAGTATTATATAGTTTTTTGCACAATTTTTTTATATTTTATTTTTAATTAACAAAATTATTATCATGTGCATTTTCAATAGTTAAATTTAGGAGGGGTTTGGTAAAGATACTACAAGAAAAACTACATTTAACGACATATTATTTACGACATGTAGTTTTTGAATGTCGTTGAAAAGTACATACAACGACATCTCCAACATAGATATCATTAACGACATTTCAAACAATAATTAACGACATCTATATAGATGTCGTATTAATGGTTTCCTTTTAACGACAATAGTTTAGTGTCGTTAAATCATTTAACGACAAGTAGGAGATGTCCTCAAAGCCTTGGAGATTCTACGACACCCTTTATAGACGACATTGATCAAGATGTCGTTTATAAGGAATGTCGTGGAATCTCCAAGGCTTTGACGACATCTCCTACTTGTCGTTAAATGATTTAACGACATTAAACTATTGTCGTTAAAAGGAGACCTCTAATACGGCATTTATACAAATGTCGTTAATTATTGTTTCAAATGTTATTAACGACATTTTTATTGGAGATGTTGTTGTATGTACTTTTCAACGACATTTAAAAACTACATGTCGTAAATAATATGTCGTTAAATGTAGTTTTTCTTTTAGTGAGAGATTCAAATTGTGTTCATTTGGATTCTTTTGATTTTAGTATTGTGATTTGAATTATATGATTTGAATTGCAATCTAAGTTATAGGGTATTTGACATGATGATTAAAACTGTTTTTACTGTAGCATGTAAGAGCTTTATAGTGTAGCAACTTTTTTATTTTTATTGTAATATGTGAGAGTTTTTTACTATTTATAACTGAGAAATTAGTTTAGACTGCCCTTGCGAAAGAGGCTTTTAGTGTTTGGTTAGGAGAGTGGTTAAAAATTCGAGTTAGGAACAAAATCCAAATATGTGTTTGATAAGTGTTTGAAATCTTGATTTAAGTTATGAATTTGTGTTTGGTACATCTTCAGATTCCAATTTTTTGTGCCCACTTTTTAAATATAAAAAATATAGTAGAAAATACTAGTTTATATTTTGTTGAACTAAATATTAATAAAAATCCTCATTTTGTTTTTGAAAAGATGGCTTTTTTCAGAAGCATCTCTTTATGGCAGCAAATTTGTAAAGTAAAGTCTTGTGGACAAAAAAAAAAAAAAAAACAGAGCAATGTTCCAATAATTCAACTATTTTGAATGAATGGGTGTATAGGCAAACCAACCAAGAGGTCTATAGAAATATGAATGCCTAGAGGTGTACCAAGGGTGTTAGGCATAAGCTTCCTACATCTCCAATGCCATCGCATCCCTACGTGCATTCATGTTGTTGTTGTACGCCCTATTTTGAACCAATGGGTTATCCTTAAAACCATCATTGTCTTGCACCCCTTGTTCTTGTGTATAATTTTTACCTTCGATCTCCGCCACTAGAATTGTACCATTGTAATACTACTCAAGAATCTCATCATTGCTTTGCCATATGCGTATGGAGTTGTCGACGACGGTGTAAGCAATAGGAATCAATATTTGTTTGTCGAATGAAAAGGGCTTCATACTCTTCAAAATTAGGAATGTCGCCTTTCACACACCAAATGTCCTCTCAATAAAATTGCGAAGAGAGGAGTGGTTGAACAATTCTTTCGGAGAACGAGGACCCTTGCGTCGCTCTCTATACTCCTGCAAGTGGTATGTAACTCCTCGATATGGAGCGAGGAAACAATCTATGTTCTATATCTAGAATATACTAAATAGAATTTCCTTAAACAAATTACAAGTGGTATCAGTATATATTTTGACAGTACAACAATTAATTGGATTATTGAAAAAAGTGGGTATATTATTTTTTGTACCTGGTAGTAATCTTGGAAAGTGTTCCTCTAGATTGGAGATAACATCCAACAACACTCGCGCATCATGGGCTGGTCCCTCCTATCCAGTTAAGATGAACGTGAATTTCATGTCAAAGTCACAGACGCCCATGACATTTTAAGAGTAAAATCCTTTTTTGTTAATGTACCTTTTTGCATCTTCGCTAGATAGAATACACGATAAATAGATACTGTCAATAACGCTTATACAATCTTGTATAACCAAAATGAAAGACTTTTTTTGGCAAATATTTGATGAAAATATAGAGATAATTTCAAGAAGCTTTTCATAGTTACCTTGAACCAAGGTAGGTATTTGTTCCTATGCTTTCGCACGAGCTTCGATAGCTCATTCATCTTGGGAGGTAGAATAAATTCATGCTTCAATTCAACTATTACGTGGAGCGCCTATATGAAGTAACGAGAAATGGTTTCTCTTAATTGCTACCAATAATCCTGCATTTCTTAGTTTGTTTGGCTTTGGGATATGATGTTCAAAAATATTATCAATTTTTCATCAATACTCGCATTATGGGTGAAATGACCAGGAGAAATTCATTAATAAAACCTAATATTTAATTGGGTTTAATTAATAAATTTACCCTTAAAAATTGTAATAATTGTAAAATTGTGATAATGTATAAATAAGCAGTATTAATTGAAAATTTCACTGCGAATGTGATGCAATGATAGCTATTGTTAATACAGATTTTATGAGTTTAAATACTTAGGAATTTGTAAAATAATATCTATAAAATGAATTTTATATCACAATTAATTGTAAACTTGTGATACAAACGAGTAGGTAATTAGAGTATAAATAAGACATAGAGTCTACCAAAACCCTAACCCAGAGTGAAAAGGAGGCTGACGCAGTATAAATATACTGCTAAGTGAAAACGCAGATATGAAAAATGTTATGTTTGGCCTCCAAAAGTACACCAAAGGCAAGTAAAATATTTTATACAGTCTAAGGATATGTTGTGCACTGATTTTACCACGGCAGTGTAGGAAAAATACTGTATGGTGAAAAATTACACAGCGTAAAATTTTTGGGCCTCACCAAGTGAACATCCATTAGAGTTTCATTGGGCCACATGCCATGAGATGTGGCCCAATCACCTTATGCCAGATTAGGTAGCCCACTTGATTAGCAAGTGAGTCACCTTAAAGGATAAGGATGCATTAAATGTTGAATTAAGCCAAAAAATTCCATTTCTCTTCCTTTCCAAAACGGGCAGCCATTGAAGCTCACTTTAAAAAATTTTTCAACTTCATATCTTTGCAAAATTAACCCCAAGTAAGTTTAAGAAGCAAAGCTCAAGCAATTCCATTAAGTTTTAAGGTAAAAATCTAACCTTTTTTTTTCAAATTTTCAAAGGAATTTTCATGGGTTAAGGGAGAAATTGATTCATGGTATTTTTGTATGAAAAATACCTAGGAAAAAGGGTTCAAAGGAGCCTTGGAAGGCTGGAAGCTCAAAGTTTCCATTTGGGGTAAGTTTTGATTTTTTAAAGTTTTAAAATTATGTAATTTTTGTTTTCATTTTTATTCTTTCAAAAGTATGTGGGTTCTTGAGCAAAATTTTGATTAAATCCTATAGAAATATGAATTATGGCATGCTGATATTGTGAAAATTTAAGGTTTATTATGCAAAATGGTAGTTTATGTAAAAAGGGATAGTTTTGTAATTTTAATGTTAGTTTTGTAAAAATGATGAGTGGGCATGGAAATAGTTTGAACAAGGGTTAAAACTGTTTAAAAATGGATTTTTACAAAAATAACCCAAAGACCAAATTGTAAGAAAAAGTTTATTCTCGGTAGAATGTAAAAATGCCCAAAAACACCCCTGTGTAGTGAGAATTTTAAAAAAGTTAATACATGAAAGTTGTAGATCTCGATGAAACTATTAAACATTGTAGATAGCTCGTCGAAAATCTCAACTGTTTGAGAGATTTTAATTTTTCAAGAATTTATTAAAATTGGGAAAAAATGTTTAAAAGGGCAAAAATGTCATTTTTAAAAGGATTTAGGGTATGCTACTTCAACCAAAAATGGTCCTTGTGAAAAATAGAAAATTATGGTTTAAAAATATTAATTTCAGTCCCGGGGCTAAAATTGTTAAAATTTTTAGTTAAAGGGCAAAATTGTAAAGTTTTACTGAAATGGGGTATTAATGTGAAATAAGGAGACCCGACACCTCAGGCTATTATTCTAAGATAGATATGTAACTACTTCTATTAGAATAGTGAAAACGAGCTCGAAAAGTTAGAAAGCCCACAGAGGGCAAAATCGTCATTTTGTCCGAATAACGCAAACTGCTCCGAAATGTTTCAAAAGGGAAAAAAAGAATGATTAGGAAGATTTCCGCCCTTCGTTAGAGATGATAGGGTAGAGTGAGATAACCAAAAGAAAATCCAGTGGTTTTCGGAGTTGTATACAGTTATGTAACTCAATTTATTGATTAATGATCATTTTGTATTAAAACATAGTGGAATTTCGCTAATAGCTTTGTAATTGGCCAACAGGATCCTAGAAGTCTAGGAAAGAGGAAACCGAGATTGAGTTGCCTAGTATTCGAATCAAGTAAGTACCCATCCAACCTACAATATGGAATTGTAGGTATAGAAGGTGATGTATGAATATGTATATCTGTGTGTATATTAAGGTGTATACCTGTATGTATATTATAATATGAATACCTATAAGTATATTAATGTGTACTTGTGAGTATACAATTAAGAACCTATGTATATAATATGTCATGTACCTATGTGTATATTAATGTATACCTGTGTAAACATAAAGTATGTACCTCTGCGTATCATGTTGTACAAGAATATTTATGTTTAGTGGGTAATATGTGATTATCACTTCAAATATGGTATGATAACCATAATAATTGGACTGGTAAACACATAACCAGAATTAAGAATAGTGTCATATCGACTCCTAACTCAAGAGGAGTTTAAGGATATAATATGGTTTTGGTGTTACGAAGGCCTATATGCATAATGGTACGAACACTTGGGCCCTTGTTAAAGATAAGATACGAAAAGGATAAAGAATGTTCATAAGAAAGCATAACCGAATCATACATTCTATTGAATTTGCATATGGGCTATATTGGGACTTACTGGGCATAAGCTCACTAATTATTTCATGCTGTAGGTATTCCAATAAGAAGGTCAGAATAATTTCATTGATGAGTTGGCAGAGGGATGATTAGTGTGCAAATTGGGTATGGATTCTGCCACAGTTATGTTTCTGCTGTAGTATATTTTAAGTTATTTTGAAACGTGTACATAAGAGTGGTAATATAGTAAATAACACAAAAACCTCTCTCGAGAGTACTTAGCAAATAGTGTTGTAAAAGAAAGTTTCCTTATGTAAATATATATATACACTTGTGTTTCAAAAGATGTTAATATCTGTATGTGAAAAACAAAAAAGAAAAAAAAATTCCTAAGTTTTCACCTATATGTAAGTAAGAAAAGGTTTGTCACAGCCCCAAAAAAAGCAGGTTGTGACAATGGGTTGGTCTAAGTAGATCCTTATTTTGAACTATTGTGCTTAGCATCTTAAGAGTATCGAGACCCATCTAAATCTTGTTGTATATTCTCCTGTAATTATCCTGAAGTAAATTGTCAACTCTTACATGCTCAGGCATCCTCAACATATTCTTAATTGGTGGGGCTACATAAATACCGATGCGTATAATGTAGTGGAGGTTGTTGCAATGTTGTAAATAGCATCATCATCATCCCAATAATTATTTCCAAAACTTGAATTACAAAAATCAGCCATAAGATCCCTACAATTATTCAATGTTGTAATATTGCATAACTTCATCTTAGCCTGATCATATTTTGAACAGAAACAAATGGATTCGAATTGAAGGCAATATTCATAGCACAATTAAAAAAGTAGGTAAAGAAATGGCAACAAAGTTTATTGCCTCAAATGCAAATAATAATCAAGTTTAAGACCCTCAATGAGAAATAGAAAAATTGAATCAATAGATAATATAGATGTAACCAATATAAATAAAACCAAGAGGTCTAATGCAATATGAATTGATTTGACGTGGTTTTTGCAAAAAAAGCCAAGAAAAAAAAAAGAGAACTAAAAAATATGGCATGCATGCAAGACGGTAAGCACAAAAATGGATCATGTCCACCATATGGTGGACGTGGGTAATAAGGGGTATCGTGTGGATAATGTGATGGCCATGATAAGAAAGATGGAAGTGGTGCTTAGGAAGGTCCCGGTGGTGGAGGCAGGTGGTGTGTTGTGTTCTGCTACTGAGAATGAACTTTCTCAACCCCGTTTATACTAGGACTAGTCGATACTCCTCCTTTGTTGTGAGGAATGCCGTCTGGAATTTAGGGGTTATTTGACAAGAAGTCTGTAAAGTCCCAATACCTATCTACGCTAAGGTTCATCTCATTCATGACGTTTAAGTACTATTTCCATTTGCCATTGTCCAAGTCAAGCTGATTTGCAAAACTTGTACCACTAATGCACACTAGAGATGGACTCGGCAATACTCTGCAATGTAGTTGCAACAACGTGCGAGTCAGATAGGCCCTTGCTTCACATTGGCCTCTTCCCAATTTTATTGGAGGTGGAAGCAACGTTGGTGGCACATTCATCGAATCTGCAACCATCAACCCCTGCCAAATTGGAAATTTATGTCATGTTCTCAAGATTGTTGTAAAAATCTTCTCTGTCGAATTGCTCAGGCATTTCATCTTGCTCCTCTAGGCTTCTTTGTGGACTAGGAGGTTTATTTAGGCATGTAGAACTAGAAGCCATGGCATGATTCCCGACGGTAAACTCTTTGTGGAATACCTATGTTATCAAATTCCAATTATTCACCTCCTTATCAAGCAAGACCTTCACGTAGAGGTTCTCTAGATAACAAATGAAAAACATATTAAGATAAAAAAAATGCAAGTTCAACTATAAAACCAGGAGTTAGTAAAGGAAAAAACTAAGGACATATCGCTAAAACATCATTTAAATACTCCTTGTCGCAACGAACCACAATGGCTTTAGGATCCCAACCAAGTCTAGTAACATTCATAAGGACGAACTACAAATGAAAAGTCTTGCTCAACCGATTTCTCTTTTGTTTACAATGTTTGCTAGGAATACCTAGGCCAAAAATCTCTAAGGCCCACCTATCCTAATCAGCCGTTAAAGGATGTCTACCAAGAGCAATTGTTTAATGCTTCACCAAACATAACAACAATGCCTTCTCATTTTGCCTGCTCCAATTAATTGTTACCTCATAGTCATTCTTTTTCTTCCCCATCTTCTCCATTTTCACACACAAATCACTGAGCAAGTAAGCACAAATACAGATGCATATAATAGAAGAAAACAATGTAAAAAAAAATTCACAGCAATTTAACATAAATCTGGCTCAGAACTATTATCTTCTTTTATTTCGCATTAGGAGCATAATCACTGTGGATTGGCATCTAAACATCTATAGCAATACTACAACTGATTAATATATACAAGGAAGGGACAAAACGACAGGTAATAGAGGGTAGGGAATGCCAAAATGACAGCTCACACAAGTGGGGAATGGCCAAAATGACATCGACATAACACATAAGGAAGAGCCAAAATGATAGCTAACAGAGGGTGGGAAAAGGCAAAACTACAACTAACAAATAGGAAAACCATGTACATAATTAATCGGGAGCACATTGGTATATTAAGTGTCATGATCCACAATAAAAACACTTCAACTAACATGACGAAGCAACAGTTTCATCACAACCAATCCCATTTCCCAGATCAAAATGTAGTATCAACAAACTTACCATGTTTAATTTCTATTAACAAAGAAAAAAACTCATCAACAAGCAAACATACAAATCAATTATTGAGCACAAAACTATGTACTTGTGAAGAAGAATAAACTTAAATCAGTTCACAATTACACCAACGACTGTTTTGTTCTTGGTTTTCTACTACAGTATTAAACTTAAGGCTCAAAACAACAGCTCACATGGGTGGGGAAGGCCAAAACGACAAGTAATAGGGGTAGGGAGGGCCAAAATTATAGGTAATAAAGGGTGGGGAGGGCCAAAATGATAGCTCACAAGGGCAAGGAGGGCCAAAACGACAGGTAACAGAGGGTGAGGAGGGCCAAAATGACATTGAATATAAAACATAAGGAAGGGCCAAAATGATAAGAAACAGAGGGAGGGACAAAATGACAGCTCATAGACGTAGGGAATGGCCAAAACAACATTGAACATAACACATAAGGAAGGGCCAAAATGAAAGGTAATAGAGGGTAGGAAGGGCAAAAACGACAACTCATAGTGGTGGGGAATGGCCAAAACAACATCGAACATAATACTTGGAGAAGGGCCAAAACGACAAGGAATAAAGGGTGGGAAGGGCCAAAACGACATGTAACAATGGGTGGGAAGGGCCAAAATAATAGCTCACTAGGGTAGGGAATGGCCAAAATGACATCGAACATAATACATAGGGAAGGGCCAAAACAATCGGTAATAGAGGGTGAGGAGGACCAATACAACAGCTCACAGGGGCAAGGAATGGCCAAAACGACAATGAATATAACACATAGGGAAAGGCCACAGAGGGTAGAGAGGGCCAAAACGACAGCTCATAGGGGTGGGGAATGGCCAAAGCGGTGTCTGACCTATGGTGGGGATAGGGGTTTGGGAAACCAATGCGCACAAAGGGTGAAAAGCACTCCTCATGGGTTAAAAAAAAATCAAGGATTAAATTAAACTAAAAAAAAAAGAAATTGAAACTGTCGTATGACCTTTTGTTGTTACTTATTAATAATTTTCTTATATTGTACTTCATAATATATAAATTAGTTAGGTAAATTTCTTTCCTTATGATATTGAAATAATTTTAGTTTATTCTAAATAAGCAGATGAATGAGAAAAGAATCACAAAAAAATTATCAAAACCAAATCATTGGCATAAGCAGCATATCATTTCAGATGTAGATCAAGATTTCATAATTAAAAATAATGAAGATCCAAGTGACAGACATAGAGATGTAGAAACTACTTCAGCAAGTGTTTCTCAGTCCAGACTTGATGCGATGTTGGCCCTTTTTGAGTCTCAAAGCAAACACATGATGTAGTACAGCCATCAACATCTCGAAATTACAATAAAAATATAATTTTCTTACTTGTAATAAACATTGTATTTAAATAATTAAAAAAATTTCATATAACAAGAGTACTAATTCCTTATGTATTATGTCTTTTCCTCTTCGATGTTTTTCCATAGGTGTCATTGATATATATCTTGATCTTGGAGACCGTTCTTGTAACGACCCTAGCTTGCATGGCCATTACTTAACTACATAATCTTAATCTTAACATACATTAATGTAAAGTACTTAAATTTGCGGAATAATTTTTTTTTAAATGAAATATTGATATTGAATCATTAACATTTAACCTTAAAAGAAATAATAATTGTTTCCTAAAACATCATTCCATAAATCTAACATAATAATATTAATTTTTTAAACGTGATAATAACGTAATAATAATTATTACGTTTTAACATAATCATAGTTTCTAAAGACTTAATTCTTTACATACTCTATATATTAATTTCTTAAAACATAATACAAATAATTCCTTAAAACTTTTCTTTTCAACATAAAGATAATGATTTAAAATTATTTCTTTGTAAACATTTCTTAATTTAAATAATAGTATTTCTAAAACAATTCTAAATTAAATATCTTTACAAAATCCTATTTTTAAATGCTCTTAAAACTTTCTTAAAAATTATCTATATACTTTACTTATAGTTACTATATTAAAATTGACATATTGGTTTCTTAAAACCTATTTCTTTTTAACCTTAACATAAAAATAATTGCTTATAATTTACTTACTAAACTCTACCACATTATTTCTTAAAATTGAATTCTGTTAAACTTTTGTAATAACAAATTCATAAACATATTCATTAAAATCCTTACTTAATCTAACGTAAAACTCATATAACATTTCTATAACAATAAATAATTTCATAATTCCTTACTTAAAAAGTTTCGTGCATTTGTTGCATTTTCTATGGCAACATTTTTAAACATTAAAATTCTCTAAACCAAGATTATATAATCACAATCTTGGTTTTTAAGACATAATTACATAGTTTTATTTACTTATTTATATGTACATTGTTTTCATAAAATAAAAAACATATATAATTTTATAAAATAAAAACATCCATAAATTTGTAAACCAAAAATGTAGAAATATTACAAATTACATGAGCAGTATCCATTCTCTGTTTCACCATTCATCAACCGCTCACCACTACCCAACAAGTGTCACTGACAGGTTTTCTTACCCATAGCATAAACATACTTAAATGAGTTTTCGCTCAGTAAGTAGGAAATTAGACTCACAAAACATAATTAAAATCATTTAAATAAAAATGCATTAATATTTTATGCTTGCTTATCAACATATTTTAGGCTTAATTATTTAAGTAAACTTATCTTATTAATTAAGCTCGAGTGATCGTGTCGGTTGCACGCGATCCCTGGGAAGTCAAAGTTCATGAGTTCCCCAACTACATTGAGATCATAAATTGTATTAAAGCCTCCCCGTAAGTCAGGAGGCTGTACAACACCCTTTAGTGGTCTTATTAATTTCTTTTATTTTATTGTGTATATACAGTATGGTATGTCACTACATAGAATCACAATTACATAAATCATAAATCATAAATCATAAATCATAAATTGTAAACATGCTTAACTTGAAGGTGACTAAACAATATGATTTAAATATTGTATACATCACATATTGATCGTGGCATAATTGCAACATAATATGACATGGCATGACGTAAACATAATAAATCATATATTATAACGTAACAACTCATCATATCATAATACAGTGTGGCAAAAATTATTTTAACAATATAAAATATTTAAAGCAATGAGCAATAATAACTCTTAAAAATAAAACAAAAGATGATATTAAAAACCGTATATTATCTTTAGTACCTAGTGAATTAAAATCTTATTATGGTCATGATACAATAGCATCTTCATCTAAAAATATAGACAAACTTAGTCTTTTATATCCTCAAGAATTTTTACACGCTCTAAATTTCAATAGTGTATCATCATATGAATTAAATCTTAGAGTTAGAATTTCAATTATGTTATTAAGCAATTTAAATCAATAAATGGGATTATACAATAGAACAAGGCTCATCATTATACAATTGATAAATAAATTATAGAAGGACAAATCATAAATTCAAATAATACTAATGAAAAAGTTTATATTCGAAGAATAGAAATGATTGTACATGAATCTAAATGGCCCTTTCATATTAAAAAGATGACAATTTTATGTAAAATTTGTTATGCCGTGACAATAAATAAAAGCCAAGGATAATCTTTAAATAAAATTGGTCTCTATTTAGAAAATGAAATTTTTACACATGGACAATTATATGTTGCATTATCAAGAGTAACAATACCAAAAAGATTACATATACCAATTCATAATTCAATTAACAAATGTCCTAATCACATAAAAAAATTGTCTACAAAGAAATTTTGCACAATATTATATAAAAATGTACATAATAATACTTTTGTTTGATATTAAAATAGTATATTATAATATCAAACAAAAGTATTTTTATGGTAATATTACTTTTGTTTGCATATGCTACATCTTTCATCCCAGTTACAAAAGAGTTGTCATATATCCCACTTCATAAATTCAACTTTGTTTAATTTGATTAGCTACACAAAAGAGATAATACCATTGAAATTTTAAGTGGAAATATCCTTTACTAACTTGAATAAACTAAAAGTGTTATTAATTTATAAATATATATTTATAATAGTTTGTATTTATTTTACATTAGATATTATCGGCATCTTAACAAGTGTTAAAGTAATTGGATAAACAAATTTCAATAGTAAAACAACCCCAAGACGTACCATAATGATACAAAATATAAGGTTAATAAATTTTAGATATATTTTATTATAATTATGCTAAAAATTGTATAATCAATGTCTAAGTATTTTATATATTTTATATTTTTTTATTCTAATTTTTTTCATTTTATTTTTTGAACAAAACTAAAGATTAATCTATAGGGAAATAAAGCAGAAGAATTTGATAAGAACATTTTGAAATCAATTGACAGACAAGTTGTAGCAACTTTTGCAGTAACAGCAATAAAGCAATATCTAGGTAATTTTTCAAAATTTTATTATAAAAATCATGTATATAGATACAATTGATAAAACCAAATACTAATTATCTCGATCTTCAAAATGTAGGAAGTCTATATGTCTCAAGTACTGCAGCAACTATTTATTATGTTGATCCAGATATTCTAGAAACAAAAGCATTAAAGACAAGGTAATAAAATAATACCATATTATTTAAAAAAATTTGATTTATACTTCAATTTTTTTATACCTTTACATACATAGATTTTCTCATCAAACTCAAGAAATTGATTCCCTACCAGCATCAACAACACCAATGTAGTCAAATGAAGATCAAAAGTTACACAATAGGGAAACAATCAGAGAGTTAAAAGCATTAGATCCATAGAACATTAGGTTAGCATTAGTAAAATTTAATTTATTAATTCATTAATCAAATTAACAACTTTCCTCATTTACACAGGGTATCCAATTCACAGTTAAGTCTACAATAATTGGATTTTTTTACAGATCAATGCTTGTATTATAACTTATGCCTTAGATGCTATTGACAGCTAAAACAATTAGGAAATACATAATAGTGTGATAAACATGGTAACATAAACACAATGCCCACGTCATTTTAATACATAGTACTCACAAATTATTATTAAAATTCATTTATTCTTATTAATTGTAAAAAATAAGCTACTATATTAATTACTTATTACATATTTAAAACAGGCAAAAATTAAATACACAAATCGAAGATAATATGGCAGACATGATGATCATCATATTTGGACGAGTTGCACAAACACTTATAAAAAAACCATGCTCAATATTAACAATTAATGAAGGTTTTACTGATGCATCTACAATCCCACTAATCATTGATCAACTCAAAGGACAAACGAAGATCTTCATACTAATTGATATAGTTGTTTCAAAATTTTTGAAGATGTCCAACCTTCAGCACCACTACCATGACTACCAACCCCTATAACAATAGATCCATAAACACTAGACCCAAAAAAAAATTATAAGGTAAAACACATTTACTAATTTATATTAAACACTTATAAAAATTAATATTAATGTTAGTGAATATACGTCAATAATATTTTATGATTTCAGTTCTAAAACAAAGACAATAAATCCATTAAGGAAACGTTTGAGACCGAGGTAACATAACTACTTTTAAATTATTTAATTTACAATATATATATACACACACTTTAGCATTTTAACTTTCTTCATTTTTTTCTCAATTTCTATTTTGCAACAATGAAAAACAAAAAAAAAAAAAAAAGAGGAAAACAAAAGTTGTAAAAATAATAATAACTTTTGAATAGAATATTATATCAATTTATATATATATATATGCAACGACCGGGGGAGGGGGCAGAGGGCATGCCCTTAGCTTTTTTTTTTTCTTTTTTTTTCATATAGTTGTTTACTAAAAAAAAAACTGGCCCACTGGTTTTTTTTTTTTAAATATAGTTGTTTTTGCTACATATTTTTAATTTTATCTACAATTTAACAAATTTTTATTGCTTGAATATTGATTTTAATTAGAGGAATGAATATTGATTTTATAATAAATAATTTTTTTTCTTCTTTCTTGATTATTAGGAAACAAAAATTAAAAAAAGCAAATTATAAAGTGTAGAAGGAACCATGATTTGTGTAACGCCTCAACCCTTCATGGACTCACTTGGCGGGACCTAGACATAGTCGGGTCTTATACTTGTTACTCATATATACTATCCCCTCTGGGCACCTAGTGGCCCTTAGGGATTTTTTATGTCCCTCAACACGTGAACCTAAGACCTCCCTGCTTATAAGGTTATTAAGTTAAATGTTGGTACCAAATGATCATGAAGGTCAATTGGTATCCGTATTTAATTTAAGAACCTTATAAGTAGGGAGGTCTTGTGTTGGGGGACGCGAAGAAATCTTTGAGGGCCACTAGGTGTCCAGAGGAGACAGTACGTTTGAGTAACAAGTATAAGACCTGACTATGTTGGGGTCCCACCAGGTGAGCCATGGGGGTTGAAGCGCTATAGTAAAACACGCAGTTGTAACGTTTGTCGTTTTTTCCTATGGATATTTACGTTAATTAAACTTTAGGACATGATATTTTATGAGTTATTATTATTTATGTTAAGTAAATTAATTTTTTTTATTTAAGTAATGTCATAAGTGACGGCCAAATGTAATCGATATGTTCAAAAAATTAATGTCAAAAATGATAATAAGCATAAAGTATTTATTATTATTTTTAATAGTTTCAACTTGCTCTAAATTTATAATCTTTATAATACTCTAGAGTTATGTATGCCCTAAAGCTATATTCTTGAAGATGACATAAATTTTGTTGTATATTTTCTTATTTTTATAATATTAATGATGTCATGATAATTACAAGTGTAGCATTTTTTTATTATAGTGTTAAGAAATTAGATAATATAAAGTGTCTAAAAGCAGAATGTGTAAATTAATATTTTTGGGGCCATGAGAACAAACATTATTGTTGTATATAAATAATTACGTATTATATTATATTATAATATGTTATATCAGATTATATTATATATATATATATATTATAATGTATATATTAAGAAACGTTTATGTGTGGAAATGTAAAGAAGAAAAAAAAAAGATTATGCCATGGGAAAAAAGAAAAATAGGAAAAAGAAAAAGAAAAAAGAAAAAGGAAAAAAAAAAAGAAACCTAATTAGATTAGGATTACACTCATTCAAAAAAAGGAAAACCTAACTAGATTAGAATTAGGGTTTTCTACACTTTTCTAACCTATTCTCTCTTATAAACTTATAAATATACTTTTAAGCTACCAAAGTCTTCATTCTCTTAATTTTCAGCCAAAGGAGATTCTCACCTGCACCACCTTTCAAAATTCTCTCCAAGAAAGCCTCCATCATCTCTTTAATCCTTTAAGCCAATAATTCATCACTCTTATTTTCTTTCAAGCCAAAGTAGAAGGAATTTTTTGGAGATTTTTTTATGCAAGTCTTCGTATTTGTTGAAGAAAACATAAGAATTTAATGCATGTTTTAAAGTTTTCATGGTTTAAATTTTTATGATTGATGTATATAGTTTCATGACAAACTTTGTTAGAAAATTATTCTTTTATGTTGTGAATATGTATGCATGTATGTTTGCATAGAAAATAAATTATTTTGCTTATAACTTTAATTATAACAATGTTATTTTATAGTTGAAAGCATTTATATTTGTATGATATCATGAAATTTCATGATATCATGAAATTTCATGAAAATAAGGTTTTGTTGTTGGAGAGTGATAAGAGAATTTTAGAGTTTTCAGTTTGTTGGTACGATGACAGGTAATGTTTTGAAATCAAATGATTTTACTTTACTACGATTTTTGTATATGATATGTATATATATGTTAGGAATATCTAGTATTTTTATAAATTTTCGTTTAAAATATTTTTAGGGATATGAGCTTTCAATTAAACCCTGCTTACACAATTTTATTTGCT
The DNA here is from genome assembly GCA_946598075.1 of Artocarpus hirsutus. Lineage (NCBI taxonomy): Eukaryota > Viridiplantae > Streptophyta > Magnoliopsida > Rosales > Moraceae > Artocarpus > Artocarpus hirsutus. Next base: position 3,813 of record CAMOHE010025343.1, on the reverse strand, counting down.
GGTAGATTTGTATTTGTGTCTTATAGAGTCCGTTTTATGGGGCAAAAAGCATCTTTATATTCTATAAAAAAAAAAACTATGAGTCATTGTTGATATGTTATTTAAATGTCTGTAAATTTTTAGCTTCATATCCTTATTATGTTTTAAGATAAAATTCGTTGATTGTCAAGTACTCAGTGGTTATAAATGTCTGCTTGATATACTCAATGTAATTCATGAGATGATAAATCATATTGTTAAATTTGTTTTGCATGACTTATTATTTTTCTAACCTATCTTTATATGTTAAGCATATTACATAAAAATTTTAGAAGCATATCATACATATTTGAATTTTTGAATGAAACATGTTCGTTATTCAGCGTGTCTGATGTTAATATTAACTCTAAATTCAAATGTGTGTATTCAATTCCTCCGAGGTTATTTGAAGCGAAATTTTGGATATGTTATTATATATGCATCTATTATACATAATAATTTCTATAAATTATTTTATAATATAAGTAATTTAATACATAATTTTCAATTAGGATTGATCGTTGTCCAAACTTTGCTGATAGATTTTGTAGTATTAATTGTATAATTCATTTTAATTACCAAATAAAATTTTTATGGCTAAAGAAAAATCTAAGCATTATATATAATACATTATTCCTGCAAATTTTCGTGCTCAAATTGTATATGAATTGAAAGATATAGAGTTATGAATCCTTAAAGGCCAGTCAGTTTTTATGCTTGACAGATTTACTTGAATATTTTGAAAATTGGAAAAAAAATATATTTTGAATTAATATTTTGAAGAGAAGAAAATTTGAGTGATGTTTATATATGTTAGCTATGTTATGGAATAGTTTTTATACTTTATCCATGCTTATAAGTTGGGATAAATTTCTCTAAATGATTAAAGGTCAAGTTTTCTGTCTTTATGTTTGTTGACTTTAAGTGCATGTTTGTAACTCAAAGATGCTTTGTTTTGTTAAGAATGATACATGATGATGTAATATGATATTAAATAATAGCAGGAAGATGAATATTAATTTTATGTATTATATGAATGATTGATATGAACACTATAAAATGTGAGCACATCGAGAACCACAACAACATCACCCAATTTAAGGTTTAGTAAGCAAGCAAGTCAGGTAAGTATATTCTTAGCTGCAACATGATAAAATTTAGGAAAATATTAAGCAATGGTTTGTAAGTAAAGGTTTGTGATTTAATGTTTTTATTTCAAGACCTTTTATGATAAATGTTCCTAAAGATGTTTTTATGTTAGTGTTTTATGGTTTATGACAAGTTTTCAAAGAAGGCTTATATATATATATATATGTATGTATATATGTATGTATCACTTAATTAAGTGTTGCACACCCTATGTTTATGTTTATGATATTCCAAAGGTTTGGACTTGTCATGTTTAGTTTGGGACTAGCTATTCCACTCCTCTCATGACAGTACACCTATAAATTAATGGTGCAACGCTTTAACCCCTAAAGATATAATAAATAATGTTTTAATACGAAAGTTTAAATAAAAGATATGTTATATATATGAACATGTGCCTTATACACTATTATGTTTATAACAATGATCTTATGTTATGTTTTTATGAAAGTTCATATTTTATGTTGTGAGATAAGAAAGTATACTTACTAAGTTTATGCTTACTTGGTTTTATATCATGTTGTAGACAAAGGTAAAAAGAATATGAAATAGGTAAAGGACATGGATGGTCGTGTATGCTAAGAGTGTTTAAACCTAAAGTAAAGAAAAAACCTCAATATAATGAAAAAAAAACTGAAACAATTTTTTTGTCCAAAAAACTTACTTTTGGTGAAAAAAAAAAGGAGACCACTTTTCAAAAAATTTTTTTTTCTAAAGGCCTTTTATTCAAATGCCCCTTTTTATGAAATTAACCCATTTCCCCATCTTTCAAAAACCAGAGAAACCCGAATGTGTCAACTCTTTTTCTCTCTTTCCAACTTCCTCAGCCTGGGCTTGGCAATTAATGGCTTCTCTGTCTCCCCAAAGCATTACCGGAAATCACCATCTCTTAGTCGCACGCAAGCCAAGAATGCGGGTGATATCGCCAAGTCAATTCCAAGCTTTCGAGGTTACAATAATAGAAGACGACGATCCTGTCGATGCGTCTGACTTTGAAGTACAAGTTGATGATACCATTCAAGGCGATGATTATGCTGATGGTATCTTTGGTTTAGATGATAATGATGCATATCAGGTTTTGTCTTTAGAAACTATTGGAAGTCGTATAGTTCCTCCTTCAGCCGATGATGCGGGAAATGCCTGATTTTATTCAACTTCCGCCTCCCAAGCCTACTAGATACTTCAATGCGGTCCTTGATGATGATATAGGAAATGATGCGATTGTCCCTCCTTGCGATGATATTAGTGACGTCACCAAAGCAGAAAGCACCAGAAGTAATGATATTCCTCTCGTGACAGGCAAGTCGAGACTCAAAGAGTAATTTTGCCGAATTCTTTCAAGTTTACAGAAACACTAGTTATTTTTTAATGCCCCTATTTTCCCTTCTATTCGAAAATGGTAAAATTTCTTTTCAAGTTGAGTTTATGTCCCCAAAAATGTGTTTGATTGGTAAAGAATAGTTTTTTCTTTTTCAGGAAAATTTTAAATTAATAGCTTGTGTTATATTAAAATATATATTTGATATTTTATGTTTTAAAATATTTAATATTAGCATCTTAATTTTTTAATTTTTTTTAATACCTTAAAGCTCTTTTCAAACATAAAAAGATGAAATTTTTTTTTTCTGATCAATCTTTTATATTTTTTTACAATAGTAATTCTGTCTTTTCATGTTTCAAAAAAACTTTGATGTATTAAAAGAGATTTTCTAAAAAATCATAATACTAATATTATATATTTTAAAATATAAAATACTGAATGCATATTTTAATATAACATATGCACTAATTTAAAATTCTCTCATTCTTTTTTGTTTTAGGAAAAGTTTTTTCTTTTTTTCTGGGTTTGAATATTCTGCAATTTGAATCATAATATTTCAAATCGTATTAGCACCTACTTCTACAACCTGATATGTGCTCTATTTTCACTTACGTAACTTTCCACTTTCACGCGTATAAATTTGTTTTGAATTTGATATCCTAGAATCTCTTTATAGAGAATCCTTTCCTTATCAATTATGATTAGTCCTTAGTATTCTTACATCAAGTTCAAGTCTCTCAGGTTTAAGTTGAAGTTCTTTTTTTTGTTTTTGTTTTTAACACAAAAGTACTCGGAATTAAATATCGTATCATCAATCCTTCTATTTGCTGGCTTTTAAAAAACAGTTTTGTCCCAAAATTTAAACAGTTTTTTTAACTTATTATGGGCTTATTTTGAAAGTTAAAATACGACATTTGAAATCTTATTAACTATCAATTGCAGTTAGTCTGGTATAAGTGGGTGGTGGGAACCAACGGTAGGAACTAATTTTTTAGTAGCATGTGAGAGTTTTACACTGTAGTAATTTTTTTATTATTATTGTAACATGTGAGAGCTTTTTACTATTTATAACTAAATTTATGGTGGAAACTGAGTGGTGAAAACTACTGCTAAACACCCTTTAATTTTGTATCTCTAAGTGTCTTATCTCTTCACATTTTAGATTCGAAAACTTATTCCAGCATTTTCTACTTATCTCTTATGGTTTTGAAAAAGCGGTTATATTGCTTCTTCTTTCACAGTCATTTTTATGTTTTTATCTTTGAATTTTTTTATTTTTTTGTTTTTTGAGCAATTATTATTATATATATTTATACAGATATTTT
>CAMOHE010025341.1:0-19945 GCA_946598075.1 Artocarpus hirsutus | reverse complement strand
AACTGTTTTCAAGTCAAAACCACATCCAAAATTAAAGTTTGAGAATGGAAGTTTAGTATTGCTGCTAACTGGGTACATCTTACCAATCGGCGACTCTTAAGTCGTCAAATTGCTTGAAGGTATGGTAGGCTTCTGTAGAGTGTTAAACTTCTAGGGACATGTCATGTAAGCAGTATCTGAGGGAGGATTCATGGTGTAAAAGGTGTCCATATATGCTAGCTATTAAGGGTGTTTAGATCATCAGTTTGAATTGAAAGCACTAAAGCCATTCAAATTCTATGAAAGAAATAACTATAACAAAACAAATTGGAACTGGAATATTTCCAGTTCGAACAGATAAAAAATGTTTCTGGGGACTGTGGTACATTATGCCTAATTTGTTATAATACCATGGTCACGAGATCAATAATGGAACTGGACACAACGACGATGTAGAGCTGCTAATAGAGTGGAGTTTTTTTTAGCTCATTTAGTCCTCAAATTGTTTATTAAGTGTGACACTGCCTAAGTTTCTATCATGTACCAGGCGCCAAGCACCTTTTTCTTTAGCTCATTTAGTTGGCAACTTGGCTTAGTTTTGTCGAAGTCTCACGCCCCTGTCACCTTTGTTTGTGCCTTGCCTGCCACTAGCGCCCCTATCCTGAACCAAGCTGTCAAATGGGCCACACACCCATGTCAGTATAACGATATCTCTTGCTTGCATGCTAAGTCCCAACTTGTGCCATGCCAACTACTCTCCTTGAGCAAGGTGTTGGGAGATTCTCTATCACACCTATAACAAATCAACACATGTCATTCTCAATCGACAGGCAGTCGGCATTCAACAACAACAATAAAACGAGTAGAAGCAATAATCCTCGAGGAGGAAGCCGAAGAACTCTGAAAGATCAAGAAGGGACCTCGACCTCCTTATCAACGTGAAATGCTCCTTTGGAGAACAAGGTCGAGGTATCTAAAACAATAGGAGTCAATACGCCCTTTGGAGCTGGGCAAGTGTCCGTGTATCAGGGGAACCACTCTTGACGCGACATGTGGCCTACAACACACAAAGATCACAAGGAATACATTAGCGTATCCCGAATATAAGGACAAAAAGCAAATAAACAACATTCTATTCTATCTTTTTAGGGAAATCAAAAGAAATCTTAGGCCTTAAAAAAGGAGAATAGGATGTGTCATAGATCCAATGATTGAAGAGCCATTCATCATATCCTTGACTACCTTACTATAAATAGAACGAAAACCAATAGAGAAACGATCTCTCAGCTCATTCTTCCAGACTTCTTTCTCTTTTTCTCTTATCGATTTGCTCTAAAATATCTCTATTATTATTTGGCTAAGCTTCAGAGTTTCCCTACAAATCAACCAGTGACCATCTAGAGGCGACAGAGCTCAAGGCATTCTATCGGATATTATCAGAGCAGGTATAGGGATTGATGTTTAGAAATTCACTCCAACAAAAGGCCCTAGGCATTTTCCTTGCTTAAGTTAAAGGGCCTAATACTAATCATTCCCAAAAAAAAAAGAAAAAAAAAATCTCGAGGGGGCTTTGTCAAAGTATTTTATGTTATGATTAGTGGAATTTCCATGTATAAGACAGAACTTTAGTTTTGTGTTTCATTTGTTGATGGGATTAACAATTTTAAACAGATTAAGAGGAACAAGTTTCTTTAAAGCATATTTTTGATTAGTTATTTATTCATGTTTAGATAATTAACCCATTTTTAATACAAAAAATATTTAGGTTTTTTTAAAAAAGATATATAGAGAATATGTAACGTCCCGAAATTAATTAAGTGTTATTAGAATGTTAAATGGTGAATTAACATGCAGTAATGAATATTTTAAACTTAATTCGGTCATTTTGTAAGTTTTTAGATTTAAGTTTTTTTTATATTTTTAATGATTTTTAATTACTCTTTAATCATTTTAATTGTTATTTTAAACTTTTGAAATAAAACAATTTGTAAAAATGTATGTTTTACAAAACTGTGAGTGGCACACTATTTTCGCATAGTAAAATCTCCCATTTTCCTCTATTTATTCTCATTCTCTCTTTCTCTTTCTCACTCTCACTCACACACTCTCTCTCCTCTCTCTCTCTCTCGCCCGTCTCTCTCTTTCTCTCTCTCTCTCTTGGTTTCTCACTCTTCCTCAATTTCCTCTCAAAATTTTTGAAAGAAAAATCAACTCCAAGCTTCGGGTTAGCGGATTGAAGGTTCGAGAACTTGATTTGACGACCAAAAACGTGATTCGAAGCTTAAATGCGAGGTTAGTTTCTAAATTTCAAAACTTTTTCAATTTTTTAAATTTCTTGGTATTTTGAAATCTAAGCTTTTTTAAGCCTAAAAAATCTTCAATCTAGGTTAGAGGAACTTAGAATAACTAGAATACAAACTTTGTTTGATCAAAAATGGATTTAAATCAAGATTTTTCATTTTCTCCGTTTTTGTCTATTTTTGGATTTTTTTTCAAAAATTTTGTTTAAAACTTGTTTTAAAGCATTAAAAAGTAATCAATTATGTTTTTTTTTTTTTTTTTTTATCAATTATGATCATTATTCATGCATGGGATTTAAGAAAATAGGTTGAAATTTGAGATTTGGGTTCGGGAGGAAAAATCCCGTGTCTGGAAAATTTTAGAATTTTTCCAGATTGACAGGCCGAAGTTTATGTTCGATAGGCCAGATTCATGAGTTCGATAGACCGAACTTAGAAAAATTTGGCCGTTTGGACTTGATTTTTCAACAGGCCGAACTGCCGTCCGGACTTGATTTTTCGACAGGCCGAACTGTGCAGTTCGACCTTCCGAAACAGGAGATCGGCAGGCCGACTGGCATGATGAAAATTTTGTAATTTTTCACCCGTTTTCATCGTTTTGAACCCCGATTGAAATTTCAACTTTGTAAAATGGTTTTATAACTTAAATGGCACACTAGGACACCATGAGAAGATTTAGTAACATAGGATATCTCACGTTAGATACTAATAGACCTAGTTTTTATTTAAGATTATGCGTGGATCCGTGGAGCTAACGTATAGTGAACCGGGATTACGGTGTGGGAAACCAACACGAGTATTGAGGTAGGACTTCTACCCTTTCCTTGGTAGCTAGTTCTAAATGTTTTGGCCTCAAAGGAATTTTTAACAAAAAGTTTTCAAACGATTGGTTGAAAAGATATTTTTATTGATTGATTTCATTAAACGGTAGAATTGAGGTGATTTTTCATAATAAACCTCATAATGAATGTAAATGATTACATTTGGTAAAAAGTGATTTTAATAATCATAGAAAGATATATATAATTATATTTAAGGGCATGATGCTATATCAGAGATCGGGTCGTGTAGTGCACGACCTTGAGGGCAGGTCCCCAAATCCAGCTAGGCCACTACAGTGGTGAAATACATATGGTTTGCCCAGGAAAAGAAAATGGTATTTTTCTGATCGACCTATTTAAACTGTTTTGGTAAGGCAAGCTTTTATTAAATTTTTATCTATTTATTTATTTGTCCTAGTTCGTTTTCTATATATTTATTTGATTAATGAAATTTCTTTTAAAGTTAAATATTTTCAAATTATAGTCTTACTGAGCCTTTCGCTCACTTTTTATTTATTTTAAAATCTTACCCCTTAGGTGGATATCAGCTTAGGATCGGAGAAGAGTCCGTTAACCGAAATTGCAACCAGTAGAAGATCTGGGTAGGTAGTAGAACAAACAATTCAGGCATGTATAATTCTTAACCTTCTTATTTATTTTGGATTGTGGTTGTAATTTAATGTTGTCAGTACTATGTGTGTACATAAGATGTGGGTTAGTGGGACCCATTCTCGTTTCTTCTCCTATTTTTATTATTTTTCCTTTATTGTTTATCTTGTTGTTTTTAATTGTTTAATTATTGTATTTGCTCACTTTAAAAAGGTTTTAAAATATTCACATTCTCATCAATAACTCCTTAATTCTTAAACCTATGTTTTAACTAAATTTTTATTTAATTAATTTAATTAAACTATCATGTCACCTCCCGTACTCTGGGGCGTGACAGAATATTAGGTAAATGACTTATTTTTTATCCCTTTTTTAATATTATAGCTGAAATTTTCAAAAATTAAGGAAATGATTGTACTTTTGAAAAGTAGGGAAATCGCTTTTTGTTTACAATAGTATAGCATTGATAAACACAAATATATAATTGATTAACATTAGTACATAACTTGTTAACTATAGCTTACCCTTAATAAATTGGTTTATCATTGATTTACTAATGATTTATCATCAAGAAACTAGCAAATTGTTGAGAAATAAACCATCAAGTTAATCACTAGTGTACTGCAATACATCAATAATATATTGATTAGCATCAGTATATTATTAATATACTTTAGTATATCATTAACATACAAAAATGGTTATTTTTCTAATTTTCAAAAACTTAAATTATTTACTTTAAAAAAGCTTAAAAAAGGGGTCATTTACTTTTGAATCCTAAAATTAAAATAAGCTAGTTCAAATTTAAAAAGTTAGGTAATTATGTAGAAGTGCCAACTTGAGGATACTTATTTGCCAAACAAATTAGTTCATGTGCAGAAATAATTTGACCAAATAGTTATTTTGGTGGCAGCTTACCATATGCCAAATGGAAGGCCAGTTACATGATCTTTTTCTAATAAATAAAAACTAATTCTTAAGTAAAATTATTCCCTCAAACCTTGCATTGGCTATTCAGTAGCATACCTTAATATCATTGTTTCTTCAGGATGAAATTTGTTGTTTCTTAGAAAAGCATAAGATAACTACAGATTTATATTCGACCTAAACGAAAACTAGCTCTTAAAACTCTCTAATTCGAACTATTTGCCATGTAAAACTCTCACTAGTTATAATATAAAACACAAAATAGCTAGTTGTATAAAGCTCTCAACAATTATAGCTTTAGTGTTTTGAAAAAAAAAATGTACATTATTGATTTGAACTCTTCTTCCAAACACCCTAACCATTTCTTAAGATAATTAGCCTCCATACAACTTTTATAATGTTTTTAGGAGGTGGTAGTCCAGACCATTTCCTAGGTTATAAATAGTGTAAAGCCCTCACTTGCTATAATAACAATAAAAAAAAAATCGCTACAGTGTAAAACTCTCATATATTACGATAAAAACAGTTCCAATTACCTGGTCAAACACCTTCATTTGATCATCCACACCATTCTCTTATCATTCTTTGAAAGTGATTGCTTCTCTACATTAAATAGTCAGATTTACCCTTTTGTTAGTCAATGTTCATACGTTTGTTTCAACCTTTTCTTGAAAAAAAAAGTTGAGAGAAAAATCTCTTTGTATTAAAAAATTCATTGAAAAAAATGTAAAACTAACTAAAAAAGTGTAGCTATGTCTTTTCACTCTTCTGAATTAAATTAAAAAAAAGTCATTAACAAGATTCAAAAAAAAAAAGTGTAAAAAAAAAAAAATTCCTCATTGAGAAAATTACATATTACGCTACACCCAAGGATAAAAATGTCAACGATAATATTACATTTTTGCGACAATATCCATAATCTAAAGTCTAAACATAAATATTAGGGGAAGGACTTTTCTTCGAAGATGTCCATAAAATATCCATAATATCCACAAATATCCTCAATATTGGTGAATATCTAGAATATTTCTGAAAATATCTGCAAGATGTCCAAAAACAGCAAAAAAAATTTCTTTTTTGCCTAAATCAATTATGTAGGAATTGATTTATTATTTTTCAATAAAAATGTGACTAATATTTTCAGCCTAAAAAAATAAGAAGTATTTATTAAGTCACTAAATAATTTTTACTTTTAAAATAAATAATTCAAAACTTCACATTAAAAATTTCAGATTTTGGTAATAGAATTCATTTTTAATTTTTTGCTTTTTTTCCTCCAAAAAAATACATTCATGACATCTCAGGTGGACATTACCACATACTTTTTCAATTATATATCGATTATGATTCTGATGTTATTTTATATACCCATTAACAACAAGATACAGTAATGTAATAGAGTAACAATTTGATGGATATATTATATGAGAAACAACAATAATTCACACTAATAGATAAATTATAGAAGTATATTACATCTACATCTAAATGATATGAAGCTTAAAACTTTGAAAAAAAAAGGGGAAAAGTTTGTGGTAGTGTCCACTTGAGGTGCACTATAAATTGGGTCCAATTCAACGGTAATGAAGAATGATATGGTGAAATGAATGGCTATAAAATGAGAGGTATCGAATCCTATTATTGTGCTGTACACACACAATAATTTTTAAGATTTGCACTTTTTTCTTTTCTAAAAAAAATAAAAAGAAAAAACAATTAGTTACATTAAAAAAATGAATACCCTTAAAAAAACCACAAAATATTAAAAAAAGAGAGCACTGAATGGATCTTGTTTTTTTTTTTTCCTCTTTTGAGGAGATCAAAACTGAAATTTTTTGTGAAGGGGTAAACTTGAAATTTGAGCCAGAAACTTTGTCCTCGCCTTTAAACAAAAAAACTTTGGGGGCAGTTTTTGAGCTATAGTTGCTCCTCAAATACGCTATAATTTCAATCTATGTTCAAAAAACTTATGCCAGAAAGTTAAGCAAATTCACCAAATTTCATCAAATCTTAAAAACTCAATAAAGGCTATAAGAATATTCTCTATTAATTTTTACCATCTTCTTTCCAACTCCATCTTCACTCTTGTCTCTCTCCCTCCAAAATCAAAACCTTCAAATCTGAGCGTGTCTTCTTCCACCAAGTCATCTGAAGGAAACTTTGAGCCAGATCTTACAATCCAAGTCAAAGTAACACCCAAACAAACTACCCAGTTATGAAATTTATCCAAAGTATATGAGCCAATATAATAATCTCTAATCACTATATTTTGTGAAAACGGTGAACTAGATACAGAGAATAGGAAAAAAATGAATTCCATACTTGTTTCATTCATTTACTTGCCGTCTAATTTATATGCATATTACAAGATTTAAATATACATAAAAGTAGGAAACTAACGCTTTATTACGGTAACAAAAACTTCAGATACACATAAAAGTAGGATACTAACACTCTGTTATAGTAACTAGAGCTTAAAATATTACTAAAGTTAAAAACAAAACCACACCCCCCCCCAACAAATAGTTGGAGTTGGGATTAAAATGTCAAAAATGCCCAACTTGTGAAGTAGTCAGTGATAAACGTCGCCTCCAAGTGGTTTGATAAAAAGGTCTTCCAGTTGGTCACTAGAACGTGGGTAAAAAGGAACAACGTGACTTGCTTGAATTTTGTCTCGAACTAAATGATAATCAATTTTAATATGTTTGATACTTTTGTGAAAGACAGGGTTTTCGGCAATGTGAATAGCAGCTGGGCTATCAAAATGACTTGGAATTGATTGTGAATGATTGAAAACAAGCTTCGAAAGGAAACGTTTTAACCATTGCAATTCAGAAGTAAGTGTAGAGAGAGAAAGATATTCTGCTTTGGCAGAGGAACGAAAAACTGTTGGTTGTATCTTGGTTTTCCAAAAAATAGGATTGAAACCTAACATGGTGAATTAACCAATGGTGGAACGACGAGCAGTAGAACAACTGGCCCAATCAGAGTCAGCATATCTGACTAAAGTAAGAGAACTAGATGCAGAAAAGAATAAACCTTTACCAGCAGAACCTTTAAGGTAAGGAAGAACCCAGTTGGTAGCATCAAGATGAATGGAATGAGGAAATTGCATGAATTAACTAAGAGTGTTTATAACATATTGAATATTATGTCGTGTTACACTGGGATATAAAAGGCGACCCACAAGTTGATGATACATTGTTGGATCAGGAAAGGGAGTAACATCTTCGAATCATAAACGAAGATGTTGTTCCATAGGAAAATTAGATGGTTGGGAACTAGTCATTCTAGAATTAGATAAGAAGTCAAGAGCATATTTTCATTGACACAAAAAAATTCCTTGTTTAGAGCAAGATACTTCAATAACTAAAAAATATTGAAAATTGCCAAGACCTTTTATGGAGAAAGATTGAGCAAGAAATTGTTTGATGTCAGAGATGGTATCATCATTGTTTTCAGTGATAATAATATCATCGACATAGATGAGAACAAAAATAGAAGCTAGTCATGAATATATGTAAAAAGACTATAGTCAGAGATAGATTGTTGAAACCCTCGACAAATGAGTGCATTGGAAGATTTGGAGAACCATTGACAGAAAGCCTATTTAAGGCCATAGAGAGATTTATTTAATTTGCAAACATGAGCATCCTTTTTACGAGAGAATCCAAGAGGAAGTTTCATATAAACTTCTTCATTGAGATTGCCTAGGAGAAAAAGCATTATTGGCATCAAGTTGATGCAAAGACCAATTTTTAATGGTTGCAATGGATAGAAGGAGACAAACAGTGACTAGTTTGGCCACAGTTGCAAAGGTATCATGATAATCAATGCCTTCAACTTGAGTATAACCTTTGGCAACTAAACGTGCTTTATATCTCTCAATAGAACCATCAGACCAATTTTTTTAGTTTGTAGACCCATTTACAACTAATGGGTGATTTTCCTTTGGGAAGGGAACATAGAGGCCAAGTGTTATATGATTCAAGGTCCTGAATGTTGGAAAAGTAGTATACAGTAGAAATTTAAAAAGTTTTATATTAAAGTATTTTTCAAAACATAAATTTGATATACTATATGTATAAATTAACTAGATCTTACTAAAATTTTATGTTGAAGAGCTCCTTAATCTGTGAAGAGAAAGACGTTGTAGAAGAGCCTCAACCAACTGGTCTTCTTTGATATTCTCTATCCACGATCAAAGTATGTGTGGGCATACCTCGTACAGCTTTTCCCCAGTGACTCTCCTTCTAACCAATTGAAAAAACTCAGAACTAAGGTTCAATATTTGTGAATAATAACTCTTAGGGGAGTTTTAGAGACTCACTGTATAAAGTGCTCACTCTTAATCTCTCAACTGATCTAAATAACTTATGAGTCTCACTCTCTTTTTATAGAGGTTGGACTCATGGGTTAGTCTTTATCAGATAAGGCTTCAAAAATTCAAATTTGGATCAATATATGATGAAATCACATAAAAACACGTGATCAGATTATTGTTCGGTCGGCAGGTCGAACTGATAGATCGACCTGCCAAACTTACTCCATCGGCATGCCAAACTTGATGACCGGCCTGCCAAATTTACAATAAATGATCCCTATAAATATTTTATTTTCCACCCAAGAGTCTTTGAATAAATCCTTAATCTTAATTCAAGTAACCCAATAGAGAAGTTATCTGATTAAAACAACAATATCTAGATAATCTCTAGGAAAATAAATATTCCCGGTAATTCAACAAGTTTATCTTGAATTAATTTTTTACAAAATTAATTCAACCGATAAACAGACATGAATTATTTGATCTTATCAAACTTCAACCAATCTAATAACTTAACATAAGTCACCACCCAATATCTCAAATATACATTTCATAATTATCAACTCTAATACTACTCCACTAAAAGCTTAGAGATGCACTCTCGAATATATAAAATTACGAAGCTCGAATAGCTAAGTCTCCATGACATATCATAATGTATCGTATCCTTATAGGATATTCATAACTGGCTTAAGGATAAATTATATCTTACTTTCCTAATAATTATTTTTTTTTACGTTTTATTATCTCATCATCAGAAAACTTACCATCCAAAGATGGTATATTATTCATTTACACCCTCGTATCAAAATAGTTGAGCACTTTGGTATTTTAATTACAGGATAATGCATATAAGTGGATATTACCGACTCCTAAAGAGAAGTTATGGATTCTGAATCTGTGAATAACAAGTCTACGCTCTCAAGAGTCATGTCTCCAACGTATCGATATGCGTACCAACATAAAATATGGATGTCATCCTTTGGTATATCAAAAGACATAAGTCAAGACAACGGGCCTAAATTCATCTCAAGATTAAGATACAATACATATGCTTGTATAAAGTGAATTGATTCGTTAAGATAGAATTATTCATCTAAATCAATTACACTTTGTGTCTCGATCCAATACATCATCACCTATGATAATGTACCAATGTTTATATTCGTGGAGTCCACCTCCGATAACTAAGACAAACCATCTCCCATTAGGGATATAGACAACATAAGAATCTTTGCATGAATAAAACACTTAACTTTATTCCCTTGATTGCGAATTTTATCATTTAGACCGTCACCTTTAGAATCATGTCTTCTGCATAATCTGTCTATCATATGTCTGAATCTAAAGGTTTAGGCCGACAGTTACAGACTTTTGTTTGCTTATCATACATTCAATAAATATGAACGTAAAGACGACATCAATTTGGTATATAAATAATAAATCAATTCTTTATTGATAAAAATGTCTTCAAAAACATATTATATTTTTACTCCTTAAGACAACAGTTTTACATTTTTATAAAGCTTTATTTTGATTGGTGTAGATAATAGTGTGGTGTTGGTGGCAAGGCTTTCATTAGACATGGTGAAAGGACAAAGGAAAAAATATGAGGTTGAAAAAATATCATTTACTGCTCTGATACCACATGAAAATAGTGAACTAGATACATAGAATAAGGAAAAAAAATGAATTTTGTACTTTTTTCATTCATTTACTTATCGTGTAATTTATAGGTAGATTACAGGATTCAAATATACAAAAAAGTAGGAAACTAACATTCTGTCATAATAACTAAAGCTTCAGATATACATAAAAGTAGGAAATTAATACTCTGTTATAGTAACTGAAGCCTAAAATATTGATAAAGTTAAAAACTAAAAAGCCTAAAATATTGGACTATTATGAACTCCTTGATTTCATCCAATATACTTCTTATTGGAGCTCTTGAATTTGCAGAAGCCACATCAACTGATTCCACTCTATTTTTTTAATCTACCTATGAGTAATTCTATCTCCAGTTTTTTTGACCCCAAACACATCCATATGTTGTTTTATTCATAAGGGATTTGCATTTCATTGCTCTGTAGCTACCAAAACTCTCTGATTCAAATCTTTTGGTCTACCATAGTCATTTTGATCTAAGTTGAAAAAAAAAGAGATTATTTTTACATTTGCCTCTCAAACTACGTCACTTATGTTACTTTGCCCCCTGACTATTAAAATATATCACTTAATCCTTTTAAATTTTGTTCTGTTAGCAAGTTTACCCTTTCCATCCAATTTTGTTGGTTTTTGGATTTTTTTTGTAAAATATTTTTATATTGGGTAAATTGCTCAATTGATCTTCAACCTTTCACGAAAGTGAGATTTTGATCTTCAACAATTTTTTTTTATATTTTTCAGTTCTCAATCTTTTATTTTAGTAGCTGAGGGACCAGTTTGACCGTTAAAATTGTTATAAATCTTTTTTAGTTTAAATTACTAAATTACCCTTCAAATTAATATAGACATTAAAAAATTAATAAAATTAAAACAAAAATCAATTAAAAAATCTAAAAAATAAAGCAATCAACCCAAAAAAAAAAACAAAAAAAAATCCCAGATCTTCTTCTTCTTCTTCATATCTTCTTCTTGTCATCATATTAAACACAACCATTGCTTATTTTAACCTAGATCAAATTGAATCAAATAATAACAAAACTCTATATCGAGAATTGGATGACCTGCTCCTGAAAATTGAAATACGAGCAGAAAAATTAGTATATTGCTCAACTGTCTTAACATTATATTATATGGAACAAATGAGTTGTGCAAACCTGTCAGGGCGAAATTTTCATCATCTTTAGCAGACTCGTAATTCACATGATCTTTGCCAAGTTTCTTGGAATAGCCCTCATCCCAATAAATCCTCTCCTGATTCTCTGTGACAACCGTTATTTTTAACAAGTAAAAATTGTATATAAATTAATTATTAGTGTGCCAATTTAAACTTTGTAAAATTTTAATTTGCATTTAAAATTACTCCATATTATTTATTTTATCTATTTTTAATTTTTCTAAAATTTTTCTTACTTCTATTTAGCATGTTTACTAAAATGGCTTCGACATTAGTTAATTACAAAAATGCTACTTTGGCATTTTCTTGTCAAAAGTCTCCGGAGGAGACATGAAAAACTCCCCTCACCCACTCCCTTATTCTTTCCCTCAATTTTCTTCCATGATTTGTTGCCTTGTCTCCTCCCCCTCAATTATTTGTTCCTTATTAATTCAATTTCTTTCTATCGCTTCTCATGTCTCCCAATTTTGCTTTCCTCTATACATCACTCTCCTCTTGTCTATTGAGATACAAACTAGAGAAAGGACTAAAGAAAACTAAGCAAGCTCTCTCTCTACAGCCATAATTCCCAGCCATATTGAAGCCAGTTTTGAAGCCATTTCAAGCTTTCATCTAGTTGTGATTTAAGGTTAGAATCTTATGAATGAATTTGATCTTTCAATTGTATGTTTTTATGCTCAAAAGTATGTTCAAATTGCTGCTCGTGAACCTGAGTTATCATAAGAAATCAACTATAAGCATGTTTTTCCTTTGGTTATAAATGAACCTTGAAATTGTAAGGATGGTATTTTTTATGTTTAGAGACGTTATATATCGTTTATGTGAAGTTTTTATGTTTAGGAAGCTGTTAGGAAACTAAGTATTTGAGTAAAAGGCTTAAAATTCATATTAAAGGCTCTCTGTGAAGAATTTTCATGTGAAAAACGACATGTCTTTTTCACAAAACTACGTGTTATTTTTTAAAAACTACATATCGTTTTCCTTAAAACGACATGTCGTTTTTCTATACAAAAATTCAATAAAAAGAAGCTTTAGATAGGATTCGAACCCCCAACCTCAGGTAAAGTAAAAAGAGGCCAGACCACTAGGACAATGATAATTATTTGATAATTTATGGTTTGAAAATAATAAATAGTTTTCTATATAGGTTGTAATTTCAAATAATTTTATAAATATTAAAATTTTTAATTATTTTAATTATAAATATTTTAAAATTGTATTATTTATTTTAAAAATCTTATTTAATATATTTCGTATCAAAATAAAATTCATATATATTTTTTATTTTATTGTTATTTTATAATTTACTAAAATTAAGTTAGAAAAGTGATATTTACAATTTTAGTACATTAATGATTATGGCACACTAATAATAAAAATAAATGTAAATTGATATAATTGAAAATTTAGATTTAAGTTAAAGTATGGTTATTTTATATGTTTTAGGATAACAGCGTACTTAGAGCTTACGTGATAAATTGTGTAAGTTGAAAATTATCAGTGGATATTTGTGAAAAGGTAAGGATTCTATTACTTATCTTATGTGAGGTTTTGGTAAATTAAAATTTGGTTGTTTTATGTGGCAAGATATGCATATAGTATTTTGAATGTATATGATTATATCTATAATATGATGATGTAGAACTCATCCTGTATTATACAGCAAGGAGTATAATAATTTGACACATGTTGTAAATTGATAAGCATAGTTAGGAAAACTGACTTTATAAATAATGATTTAATATAAAGGAATGATGAGATGTGAAGAGGGCAGCGGTTACGTCCTTTAGCAAGAATACCCTAAAAGGTATAATAGGGGAAAGGTGATAACGCTCCCTTGGGTAGTCTCAGAATGCACTGTATAAAAATCGACTTGGTGAGGACTTGGTGCTTGATGTCCCCTCACCGGAACACCCTTGGAATGTTTAGAGGGTGGCCAAGGGCGTCCATTTACGTTTTGATGAATTGAGTGATACTCTATTTAATGTGGATACCTAGGAACAATGATGAATTGTAATATTTGTATATGTGTATAAGTATGAAACTTGGTAATGATTAATTATGGTATTCACGGAATGTGATCATAATAAACCTCATAATCTAGAATATGATGTAAATTAACTAACCATGC
Source organism: Artocarpus hirsutus (assembly GCA_946598075.1). Classification (NCBI taxonomy): domain Eukaryota; kingdom Viridiplantae; phylum Streptophyta; class Magnoliopsida; order Rosales; family Moraceae; genus Artocarpus; species Artocarpus hirsutus. Next base: position 6,015 of record CAMOHE010025341.1, on the reverse strand, counting down.
AGTTTTAATGTGGTAATGAATAAATCCTTAAGGTAAGTGATGGTTTTCCCTATTGGACATGTCGATGCTCATCCCTATTATATTTACATCTCTCAGGTGAAACTTAGTGCAACTTATCTGACGAGGAATAGGCAACAACACTGCTGGTTTCATGTTGGAAGATCTTTGTTTATTTGTAACTCTTTTAGAACGTGTAAGATTTTTATTACTTTTGTAATGGCTGTGTTAAGTTATTTAGGAATTGAATATGATGATAATGACTATATTTTAAATATTTGGTGTTACACTAAAAACTGTGTTTTGTATTTAAACGTTTATTTTTATTTTTGTTTAAAGACCCATGGGCACTGTTCTATTAATTTGAATGATATTGAATTTAAGTTTATATTTATTTATTCACTACTGTTAACCTCTATATAGGGGCGTTACATTCTCTCTTAGCTTTTCATGCAACTCCATATACTTTTTACAACAAGGCTTGTGGCCCTTTTAACTCAATTTACCAAAAACCATATTTCATTCAGTCAACCAAAATCACATCCTAATTACCAAAAACAACCACAAAAATTGTACAAACGTTAAAGCCTTTAATGAACCCGAGAAATTGGGATGATTCAAGGAACAAAGAATTTCAGAGAATGAAGTTCTTTCAATTTTCCCTATACTTTCTCATCAACTAAGCAAGGAAAAAAAAAAGAAGCAAAACCTAGGCAGAATTGAGAGATTTTTGAAGACTAACCGACTCCTTAATGACGAGGCAAGTTTAGTGTATGAATTGTTCCTTGACCTATTTTGGGCACTTATAGGGACGTAATCCTAGCAAGTGCAAAGCGTTTGCATGAAGGCACATGGTTGCCGATCTCACGCATCTCACTATCGATGATCGACCACTTGGACTTCCCCTCTGCCCTCTTCTTCACTGGGGAGGAAGACCTAGGAAGCGGCCACGGTGGGTGGGGGATGGGGCTTACTGGAGTTGGTGAACTGGTTTGATTTCTAGGTTCAATATTTACAATTTTCATTTTTTATTTTTTTGGTGGTTGAGGAAGGTGAAAAAAGAAAGCTGGTATTCAATATGGACGAAATTTTGGGTTGTTTTTTCCCTTTTAATTTTGCTAATAGTATTCAATATTTTTGTTTTATATTATTGTTTTTTATGTTTTTATTTTAATTTCTTAAAATAGTATTAGTCATTTTACTAAAATGCCCTTACTAGGAGCATCATGTGTAGCTCATGTGACACAGAAGTTAATGGAGATAAGTTAAAATGGTCTCTCAACAACTAGATGAAAGGTCGAGGACTGAAAAATAAAAGAAAATTAGGGATTAAAATCTCACTTTCATGAAAGGTTGGGGACCAATCTAGCAATTTACCATTTTCTATTTTCCCTCAAAACTATGTCATTTATGTTGTTTTATTCACTGAATTTTAAAATGTGTCACTATGTCCCCTAAATTTTTTATTAATAAATAATATCATTCCCTTTTATTTTGTTCAGCTTTACAAGTCAATTTTTCTTCCAACTTTACGGAAAAAAAAACCCAAAAATAAAAAAAAATTAAGGAAAAAAAGTTAAGGAAAAAGTATTATTTTTTGCAATAGGCCATTCCATCCACATAAAAGAGCTTAACGAAAAGGAAAAAACCCGCAAGATTCTTAAAAAAAAAAAAAAAGAACTCTTGAAGTTTTTCTTAAGAAATTATTTTAGTTTCTTGTAAAGAACCCTCTCTTGAATTTTCTTTATATTTGTATTTAGATAGCATGTTGTAAAAAATATTTATATGCAAGTTGTGAGTATATAGATTGCTTTGACATAGAAGTCTTGTAAAGTTGAAAGAAAAACAAAGCAATTTATTAACCGAACAGAATTAGAAGGAATAAGGTTATTTGCTAACAATAAAATTAAAGAGCATAATAACATATTTTGAAAGTCAGGGGTAAAATAACATTGGTGATATTGTTTGGGGGGAAATACAAAAATATTATGCAAAAACCATCCAAAAACTAACGGAGTTAAATAGAAAGAGGATACTTGCTAACGGAACAAAATTTGGAAGAATTAGTGGTATGTTTTAAAAGTCAAAGGCTTACGTGATATAAGTGACATAATTAGGTGGGCAAATGTGAGAATAATCTAAAAAAGTTATCACAACTTGCCTGTTCGGATTGTGCTTAATCAATTTCGTTACTTACGTATTTATGAAAAATTTCAAAAATATTGTTTTTTTATTTTATTTTTTTACATATATACATTTAAACAAACTCTCTTCATATGATTTTATATAATCAATATAGCATTCTTAAAAGGGTTTTGTCTTACTTGATCATACTATAACCTAGTTTACAACTGGTTCCAAAATAACTTAATATAAAGAGCAAGCGTAAACATAATAGTGGTAGTATCTATTCCCTATTTGCACATTGTCCATACCTCTGCCACCAACTCATCAGTGAATTTATTTTGACCTCTTAGTGGGAATACCTATAGCATGAAATAACTAAATGAGTTTATATCCAATAAGTCCAAACATAGCCCACATGCAACATTCACTAATATGCATGAACCACTTATGCTTTCTTATGAACATTTTTTATCCTTATCATGTCTTGTCTTTAACTAGGACCCAAGTGTTCGTACCATATGCGCACATAGGTCTTTGTGACCTTGACACCATATCATAACCTTTAACTCCCCTTGAGTTGGGAGCTAGTACGACACTTTTTTCTATTTCTGGTGATGCATTTACCAGTCTGATTATTTTGATTATCATACCATGCATAAGGTCATCTTCACATATTAAGTGCAAAAATATAAACATTCTTCTAACTGGATAGTACACACAGGTACATATCTTTTTATATACACACAGGTACATATCTTTTTATATACACATAGGCACACATATCGATATACACATAGTACACATAATGATATACGCACAGGTATACATATTGATACACACACAGGTGTATACATATATCATATTCAACACCTACTATTTAATACTATAGATGGGATTGGTACTTGCTTGTTTTCACTGATAAAAAGACCGTCTTCGAGTTCCTTTGGTTCACTTTTGAATTCCAAACACAATATTTCTTATATTTGTGTTTTTACTTTAGCAGTGTACGTGCATTGCGTCGTACCCTTTTGATACTTTTGAGGGTTTTATCATACTTTTCTACCTTAGTTTAACCCTTGATCATCTATTAATTTATATCACAATACTATAATGAATTGTGATATAAAATTCATTTTCTGGATGTTTTTCACAATTTTTCAAGCATTTATGCTTTAAAAATCTATATTTGGACCATATCCAACATCGCATCAAATCTATAGTAAAATTTTCTATCAACAGCATTCATTATACGTTATCGTAATTTTTATAAAAATACGATTTATGAGGGTAAATTCATTAATTAAATCTAACTTAATATTGAATTTTGTTAATGAATCTCCCTTGGTCGTTACAAAAGTAGCCTCTTTTTTTTTTTTTTTAAAGGGCTTTTCGTTTGTTTAGTCTATAATGGCGTTCACAATGGCGTTTATGCAACTCCAACATCAATTCCTACTTGATTTAGTTTTGATGGTCTTAAACTGAACCTTATTGGTAGTGCCTAGCTCTTGGGCACTGTTGTATATATTCCCTATATAATTATGATAATTTTCTTTTATACTATAAGATAGAACTTTTAAATTGGACAAAAAATGTGTTATTTATGTTATTAGCTTAGTTCAAATTAAGTAATTTTTTTGTATTTAGCCATTTGTAAAGTTTGAAGAAAAATTTTAAATTTTTCTCAAGATATCTATTTTTTTCAAAATATTTATCGATATCGATATTTTCTCGACATTATTTGTAGTTAAAAGCTTGACATTTTCATTGATATCGACATTTTTGTCCTTAGCTACACTTTTAAAAAATATTTTTATTTATAGCATGTTTAAAAAGGTTGTAACACACTGCCACTCATATTACACTTTTTAAGTTTTTTCTTTTAAAATGTATTTACATGTTTAAGTTGTGTCATACTTAAATAGGTGTAGCATATATAAGAAGTAAGTTTCAAGAGATGATTTTTATAAAAAATCAAATTGACCCGTATGTCTCCTCGACATAGGGATTGTTGTCCAAAAGTTATATTTCTTTAGAAAAAGAGCCAAAAATTGCCCTATATAACAGTGAATGAGTGATTAAAATACAACAATTTAAAGTATTTTAAAAATAACAAAACTTAAGTAATAATTATTAAGGAGAATAGGAAAAATAGTAAATTTGAGAGAACTAATTAAAATTAATGTTGATTTTTAAAACGAGTATATAGCTGATTAAACTAAATCAATTGTTTTCTCATGACTAAATCTCAAAAACATCCTATTTTTTGAAATTCTTTTCTTTCTTTTTTATTGTCGATTTGTCCAGAGTCATCGTCATTGTCATTGTCATCCCTTGCACTATGACAAAGACGAACCAACAGTGGGAGAACAATGGCTCCACTCCATTAGATTTGTTGTTGGGTTTTTAGATTAGATTAAGGGTATTTTAGTACATACAAATGTTTAGTTTGAACAATTAGATGGATATGTGACATTTATTGACATCTTAAAAGTATAGATGATATTTTTTCACCAATAGATTATAAAAATCAAACATTTAATATTTTTACATTTTATAGGGTGTTTGACAAACTGGTTTAAAAAATTAGTTAAAAAGCTATGCAAGTTACATTATAGCAACTTTTTGCTTTACTCTATAACATATGGAGTCTACATTGTTATTAATTCGAACAAATTAGTTTGAACTGGTTAGCCAATCAAAGGATTTTATATTTCAAATATTATAATAATTTTAAAGAAAAATTTCAATTTGGTACCTATGTTATATCGAAACATAAGTTTTGTACCATTTATTTTGAAAAATTTTATCACGGTACTTTGATCTTTCAGAAAATATTTTTTCGTACTTTGGAGCTCTCTTTTAGGGCACAAAAGCCAAAATTACTTTTTTTATAAAATATAATCAGTTGATTGAAATTTTAAGAAAAAAAATTTAAAAAAATTATTATGCCTACAACCAAACATCCAAATACTTAGAGCCCCAAAATTTTTTATAAAATATAGATTTGGTTGCAGGCATAGTAATTTTTAAATTTTTTTACCTAATTTCATTCAATTGATTATATTTTATAAAAAAAAAATAATCTTGCCTTTTTGTGTCCCAAAAAAAGCTTTGAGGCATTAAAAAATATTTTCTAAAAGGTTTAGTTACCAATGTGAAATTTTCAACAATAAAAAATATCAAACTCATATTTTAATAAAACTAATTTTTTAATTTAAAATACTATAACATATAAAAATTTTATATTATAACAATTTTTTATTATAAAAAATAAAACTTTTATATAATTGATAATAAAAAATTTAGTTCCGACCGACCTCCAAACAAAACACCTTCACGGTAAAAGAGAAGAAACAGATCACATCATTTATAAAGCGTCTTACAATTCGTTTTTCATCCCTCTCTGATATCTCTTTATCTGAGCTTCATCTTCCATAATCTTCCAACTGTGTGTTTGTCGCATCGCAAAAGACCAACAATGGCGACTGCTTCAGGTTTGTCCTCTTTCCCCTTTCTCTTTTGTATATTCTTTAATATTTCTCTAATATTGTTCTTCTTCACGAATTTTAGGGTTTCTGTAACTGCTTTTTGATTTTTCTGGAAATTGCTCGATCCGTGTGAATCATGTTATTTAGCTAGAGGTTAGGCCTCGGTGATTCGGGACTTGGATTCAATATATCCTGTATTTAGGGTTTTCTCCCCTTTTTCTGCAATTTTTTTTTTGTTACTTGAAGATAAGCTTTGGAATGTTAACTGATAAAAGGTTTTAGAATTTGACGAACGAAAAGCTTCTTTCGTACATCTCCTTGCAAACTTTGTTGTTAGCTTGGAATTTGATATCTTAACAGAAATCGGAATTTTCCCTCAACTTCTTATTACCTTCGGAAATTG
>CAMOHE010025340.1:0-43339 GCA_946598075.1 Artocarpus hirsutus | reverse complement strand
TAAACTAAGAGTTTTTTATCTCAAAAATTGGGTTTTTGTATGTTGGTTTTGTTTTCACCTTATTTTTGAAAGCTTTAGTTTTTTTCTCTTCTAATTGAGGCTACTTAGGTCATTTTAAAGGTTAAAATAATTATTCGTCGATGTAAAGTTTAAATTTATGTGTTAAATCTAATATAAAATTATACATTTGATGAAATCAAAAATTAAAAGTATAGTTTTTGAATAAATATAAAACAAAATGTATTAAAAGGTTAATAACTATAAAAAAAGCCAATTACTTTATCACGTTCCATATATATAGGCCATGACTTAATCCGTATTCAAGATCAATATAGTAGCTTATTTACTTAAGAGGAATTTTCATAAGTCTCATCTTGTAAGATTTATTTTTTATAAATATCATATATATTTATTTATTATATAATTTAATATATAATATAAATGATTATATGACATAAATTTTATTTAAGGTGGCTGATTTTCTCGTTAGTTAAAACTCATACGCTCTTTAAGCCCAATAAGGAAACGACCACGAACTCGTTGATTTAGAGTCGTTTGAGTACAAGACAAAAAGAGAAGGCCATCAATTAGTCGTTACAACAGGTAGAAGGACCATTTTAATTGCTTTTTTTTTTTTTTTATTAGAGGGTTTTGCCACACTTTACCATTACCTTCTATGGTTACCTTTTGCCACTCATATACTATTTAGGCTATACAAAGAATGCTTAATTTCAACAATTAAAATAACACGTTTGTCCCTAATAAAATTACCATTGTACCCCAACTTTGTTCGCTTTACCAATATCATTGATTAAATTATTGTAGTCAATGTACCAAAAAGCCCAAAAAACCTCGTCTGATTCTCCATTGCCAAAAAGACTTGAATCAACAGGTTATAACCGGTAAAGATTCTCCCTGAGCTGCTACCAACGTCTGCCATGTGTCAACTTGAGTGGCTAAAATTACAAGAAAAGAATCGTGGAGTGTTTGTAGAAAAAGCCTTAAATGTTTACCATTTTGGAGTATTTCACGACAGAAAAGTTAATGAGATTCTTAAAGGGATTTCGCCAGCGGAGCATTTCGGAGCTCGCCTTTTGGTTCCTAAACCGAAATGAGCCTTCAGATGTGTTTGGATGAAACTTTCAACAAATTTTGAAAGCTCTTTCAAAAGCTGGGAAAAAGTGTCTTTGTTCCTATTATATGATAGCGGAGGAGATCTTTCAACTTTCCGAGTTTGACGGTATATTTTATTCGCTTGGTTTGTTTCTATGTGTGTAGGCTTTGTGTTATAGGCTTCTTGATCTCGATTGATCGGAAGTTTCCATCGATTGTACATGATGATGAAGTCAGAAAATTTGTTCAGGGGTCTTGAGTTAAATAAAAATTTTAAATTAAATTAGTAGTGAAATAGACACTTAAAATCCTATAATATTTTTTTAGTATTTGTTTTTTATTGGTTAATAGATATATATTTTTTTCTTTAAATATACAAACTTAAGTAGTATTGTATGATTATTTTTGTTTAGATTTTTTTTCTTATTATCTATACAAGAAAAAATATGAAATAATAAGGTAAAATGAAAAGTAAAAGCTAAGAGTGTAAATGAAATTCTCAAAACTATTTACTTAATAATTAAAATTATGAAGAGTTAGGTGGGTGAAATTACATAAAATGGGGAGAAAATCATAAATTTTTAAAATTAATAATAAGATCATTGTTTGCAACTAAAACAATTTAGAGGGGACTGAATGAGAAAAAAAATAGTATAAATTTTATAAAATTAAAAGTGCATATAATTAGGGGAGCTTGGGCCAGGACTTGGACCCCTACTGAACCCAAGCTCCCTTCGTCATTGATTGTAGAGATGTTATTGAAAGAGCTATTTATATGTTTGAAATTTGGTGTGCTTTTTTGGTTATTCATTGTCAGAACTTAGGGCACATTTATTCCCTTTAGTTTTCATTCGAAATTATTGGCGAATCAGGTTTTATTTCGGGGTCGACCCTCTTTGTATCTCTAGGTCATTAGGTCAAAATTAGTGTTTGTAACTTTCTCTGTTGAGCTAAGTTGAATTTTCGCTTTCAAAAAAAAAAAAAAAAAAAAGAAGATTAAAAGAAGTCCGAGAAAAGCTTGAAGAAAAATATTATAAATTATTTTAGAGCTTCAAAATGGGACAAAAGAAGATTTAGGCTAAACAATCTAACTCCAAATTTTTGTAGGTCTGATCCATGCAATCCAATTTGAATTGGGCTCGTCATCTCAATTTGTACTCGTAACAAAAAAAAAATCAAATTATGTTTGATTTTTTTTTTTAATCTCTAGTTTAAACTAGCGCTGGCAAAGTCGTGTTCGTGTCAACACGATTACAACACGACACGATTACACTGAACACGATTAATAAACGTGCCTAAAACGCAAACACAATTACGACAAGCTCATAACACGCGTAACACGGCACGACACGATTATTAAACAAGCTGTGACGGGTTGACACAATTATGACCCAAAAAATTAAAAAAAAAAGAGAAAAAAGAAAAAAATTTAACATCATGTTTAATCAAATTTCAAACATAACAAATATTTCCAATTTAAAATTCAAAACATTACCAACATCAAAATATTCTTCTCTTTAAATTAAAATGTTCCTATCTTTTCTATCTTTAAATTATTCCTATCTTTTTTATCTTCGAATTATTAAATGTTTTAAATTGTATTTTTCCTTCAATCCAATCTTTAAAAATCAAATTTAAGAAAAATTATTTTAAAGCCATAAATGGCTTCATAGCATATGACAACGTAGGTTGAAGGCAAGAAATGAGTCCTTATATAGAGGACTTGAGAGAAATATTTTGGTTTCCTTTTCTATGTGGGACTTTTGAATGTTACGAAATTGCAAAAACATAAAAATGGAACCATAATAAATAAAATAGAAGCTATTCTTTCACACCCGTTAAGCGTGGTGGAGGCAAGTGTAATAATACACCCTCAAGTGTAAGGTTTGAATCCTTAAACCTGCAAAGTCATTAAATTTTTTTAGTTTCAAAAACATTAAAATCATAATAAATAAATTAAGCTTAGGTTTCAAAAGCGTTAAAACCAGAATAAATAAATTAAAAACTCTCATTTTACACTATATGATCATTTAATGTGGTGGAAACAAGCTCAATAATACACCCTCAAGTGCAAGGTTTGAATCCTTAAACTTGCAAAATCGTAAATTTTTTTTTATTTTAAGTTTAAATGTACTACAAATGACGTGCCAACCTATTTATGGCCCAATTAATATACGTACGGTCCAAACCTATTTATATCGTGTCGTTTTTGTATTGTGTTATAATACCGTATCCGAAATTGCCGGCTTTAGTTTAAATCCCTCCCACTCTCACCTGCTCGTCCTCCCGCACCACCCCCCAAAAAAAGAAATTCAAAATTTTGGGTTTAAATTAAAAAAAAAGTTCAAAACGCATAAACTCTAACTTATGAAATAAATGGAGAAATAGAGTTACATTATTATACATCCTAGTTCAACATATTCCTAAATTTTGAAATTGGTTCATTTTAACTGCTGAAAACAGCAAAGTCAATTAGGGAGGAGAACCTGACGATAGTAGTGTTACAAGGAGGAAGAAGGTCGCAACGGCAGTGCACTAGTATGATAGGAGACCAACAACAAAGCAAGAAGAGGGAGTGAGGGAGGGAGAATACACTGGCACTCTAGATTTTTTTTTTCTTTTTAATCTTTGTAGGTGGTATTTTACAAACTTTCCATAGAATTGGCACATTAAAATACCAACCCCGTTAAAATTTAGGAAAAATACTTAAAACACCTCATGTGTTTTGCCTAAATACCACTTTTTCTCCTCTTATTATTAAAATGCACAAAACACCCCATGTGTTTGCAAAATCACTCTTAACATACCCCTAAAGGCAAAAGCAACTGATTTTCTAAAAAATCCAAGATTATCCTTCCAAATATATAGTAAATATTATTTTAAATGTAACTTAACTTAAAAAATAAAGAAACTATAGTTTAAATGTTCAACTAAATAATTCAATTAAGCCAATACTTTAATTATTTGTGAGATTTAATTTTTTAGGATTAATTTTATTTAGTATTTTGGTTTAGTAATGTTTTAAATTGTATTTAGTAAAGATTAAGAAGAGTAATTTTGGTTTCTTAAAGTTTAATCACTTTAAGAAAAATTTTGGTTATGATTTTAAAAACAAAAAATATTTTGGGCATTTTTATAATTAGAGAGATAAAAATGATATTTTAACGATTCTTGAGTATTTTTTTTGTAAAATTTTATTATACAAACCCATCTCTCGGTCATGTATAAAGATACATAATCAGACGGAGACATTAATCTTTCGTGCTTGTAAATGCTCATAAAGAAGACATCAACAGAGAACAAGGAATAAACAAGACTACAAATTGGTTAACAAGAGAGTTGGGCTTAACGAAGAGAGTATACCTCCAAAAAAGGCCAGTACATAATCAAGCCCAGCCCACAAAGCTCCTCTCTCTTCAACATATAGTCATGTGGAAATACGTATACGTTTTTTTTTCTTTTTCTTTTTCTTTTTTTTTTTTTTTTACTATTTTCTGATCAGCGTATAAGTATAGAGGCTTTTTATGCATGCATAAAAACCTGATTTTTGGTTTGGAAGAATCTCATTTTGGAAAAAAAAAAAAAAAAATTGTCTTCCTATCGGTTTTCGATCTACAACTGTTCCACTAAAATCTTCTTCGTCAATTGTTTGTTAAAAAAAAAAAAAAGGAGAAGTCCTAATTAAAAACGTCACCATAACAAATTGGGCGTTAAGCGACTCTGATCATCGCCTAAAGGCACGCGGCATCAAAAGAACAAGAAATAATTTTCTCTCTCTTTTAATTATGTGCTTACTTATAAAATCCACAAAACATAATAAATGAGAAAAAAAATTGTCAATCCTTACCTTTCTTTGGTATAAATTGCCTATCAAAGGGAATAAATGCTTGATTTACTCAAATATCTAAATTTAAGTGTTATAATTCAATGTTATTTAGTTATGTAAATAGGTATTTTTGTAATTTATATTGATAAGATTATCATTTTTAAGTTAGTAAACACTAAAAAGAGAAACGATTGATTATTTTAATATCATCAAATGGATAAATAAATACTAAAAAGACAACGAAGGATCCTCATTCTTATTATTTTGCCTTACTTCTAATTCCACTATCTTTTCCACAGGGTCCTAAATTCGTAGGAAAAGAGATGAGGCTTAACAAATCTACAATTCCATTGAGATCTAAGTCATACATAAATCTTTATAGTCCATTTGGTATGCCTGTTTGAATTAATGTAGTTTAAAACTTTATAGTTTGAACTGGTAGTTTTAAACCTATTTGATTTAAACGATGATTTTAAACTGAAGTTTAGAATGTAAAGGTTTGAAACAAAAATAAAACATCACAACAACTAATTGATGTTTAAAAAATTATAGTTTATGAAAGAAAACGAGAATAAGAAGGATTTTTACTATAGAGACTGGTTGAAAATATTTATAATTTAAAAGTAGGTTAAGTTTTAAAACTAATAGTTTAGCTCGTTTTAAACCATTATTGTTTTGAATTATTTTTTTATTGCACATACCACACATGCACACTTTTGTGGACCCTAATTTAAAACGACTTAAACTATTTTAGACTCACGTACCAAACAGAAATTGAACTTCAATTGATGCCAGACTTCTATTGCCGGTTAGGACCACTACTGATTTTTGTATACGAGCAACATGGTTCTTTTAATTAGTTTTGTTTGAATTGGTTAAAGTGTGTCGTAATGATAAATAAGGAGTAAAAAATTGTGTGACATATGAAGTGGAGCTAATGTGTTATCATGACAACTTATAAGAATGTCCTTTAAATGTCTTAATTTACTAAAAATGTTTTTCAATACAACATTTATTAAAACCGGCATTTTATTAAAAATTGACAATTTATTAAAAGTTTAAGTTATTCTCTATTTTTACTCTCTCGTGAGAAAATAGAGAGATGATTAAGATTTCTAAATTTTGAAATTGAATTATAATAGGTAAAATAATAAATATGTAATTAATATTTTTAAAAATGAAGTAACAAATGAGCAATTTTAGAAAGTTTTAAAAAAAAAAAAAAACAGAGCATTTTTTATAATAGGTGTCCATGAGGGCATTCCACGTACTTTCCTCTTTTATCATTGACCGTAGAAGTTAAGCAGACTTGGCTTCAGAGTGTCGCAATAAATGAATGAGAATACTGCCCTCTAAAGTGGACAAAGAATTGCCGTTTTCTAGTGCTCATATGTTGTTTATTTGGATGAACGGTGTGCCCTTTTGGGTGATCATTTGGAAAAAAATTACCAAACTGCTCAGCCTCTGTTTGTTATGAAAGAAAATTGGATGAAAAGAAAATGGTAGAAAAGTTTTGAGATAAAAATTGATAGATAAAAGTGTTTGGTAGGAGAGACATTTGAATAGAAAGAAAAATGAGATAGAAAAACTGTCAAGTAAGTTCTATTATATTTTTTCCTCTCAAAATTAGACGGATTATTGGATGAAAAAGATTGTCGGTTATATAAACGAGACAAAATTACAAAATTATCCATAAAAATTATACGAAAAAAATTTGAAAACTACTTTCTCTCCTATACTTCACAAATCTTCAGCACATATCACGTTTTATTTCCTGACTAGTTCTCTCCCTTGCAAACCTTCATCAATCACTACACCTTACATCTTCATCATAAATTTCTTATCTTTTTGCCAAAAAGCTTATTTTTTACAATTTCTATTATTAAAGATTGATAAAAGTATATAGTCTAAATTTATTTAAATTATTGTTAATTTATAGTTGAATTTCTCTCCTCTTGATTTTCTGTTTTGTTGTCTTCTTAAATTAAGAAAAAAATTAAATTTTTCTTTTTTCTTTTTATGAAAATTAAAAGTGAAGAATTATATTGATTGTGTTGGGTAAAAAAGTAATTATATTGATTATAATTTTTCCATCCTTAAGGTTTTATCTTCAAAACTAAACACATAGAGATAAATTCATTTTCTTTCCTTCCTATCATACCAAACAATTAAAAAGAAAACTAAAATACTTTCTTTCCTTTTAATTTTTCATCCTTTATAATTTTTCTTTCCTTCTCATATTCTTTCCTTCCTACCAAACATAATGTAAATGTTTTCCATGTTATCTTTTTTTCACTCTCTCTGAAGACAATTCAACGTCGTTTTCTCAAGCACTTGAAAGAGTCGTAACTTGTTATGGATTTTTGGCCCTAAAATATGCTTAATATAAGAATTCCCGTGAACTCTGTTAATACTTGCTCCAGATTTTAAGTTCAGCTGTTCACCAAGGCTGTCTGTTGGGTTCGTGTGAAGTAACTCATTAAAACAGTATGATTTCAATATTGGGCACTTTTGAGGGAAGAGAGGGAGAGAGAGACTTGTGTTTAGGTAATTACAGGTTTGGAATTATTATTATTACTTTTTGTTTGTTAATGGGATAGGTTATGAAAAACTTGCAAAGGAAAATTAAATATTTTAAATTGACATTTTCTCCCAACATCAGCCATTTGAACTAGAAATATCCCAGCGTGTGGCCTAATTAGCATGTTTATCTGAAATCAATAAATAAATAAAATAAAGGTTCATGACGAGCATGGGACACCTTGCCTGTGAAGTATTTAGTCGTTGATAACCAATTCCTAGTCCGGTTTATTCCTCGTTCTCTGTTGATGTCTTCTTCTTGAGCATTTACAAGCACCAAAGATTAATGTCTCTGGCTGATTATGAATCTTTATTACTTCTATCTTTATCGAGATTTGTCTTCTATGACTCATCAACGTTTTAATGTCTAACTTTTCTCCATAATGTTTTTGTTTAAAAGACATTGGAATACAGAACAGATTGCCTACAAGGTATTGAAGGAAAAAAGAAATCAGAAACAATGCCTCCAAGAAGATTGAAATAGGTCACCAAGACATTGTCCGTGTTATAGCTATAGATTATTGTGGAAAGCATTTGGCCATAGTTTCATCTAATGCCACCATCAGGTTTATTGGCGTTAGCAACAACTCTGGTTCTCAACATCTTGCTACATGGAACGGTCACAGAGGTCTTGTTTGTGATGTCGCTTGGGCACACCCCAAGGTCGGATCAGTCCTTGCTTCTTGTTCTTATGATGTCCAAGTTATAATCTGGAGGGTAATATCTTTTTAATGACCATTCTATGAGCTCCATTGATTAGGCACCTCATGAACTTAGTCTCTACGTAGCTTCTAGATCATCTGATGGGAACATCTTGGTTTTTACATACAAGGCCTAATGGTGGTTGGGACACCACTAGGATAGATCAAACCCACCTATCGGAACCTGTGTTTCATGGGCCATCTATGGCTTTCGGTGCTCTACTTGGTTATGGTCTAAAGGATCCTGTTTAGAAGCTCGCTTCCGGCTGTTTTGACAGGACGGTGAAGGTGTAGAAGCTATACAATGGAACTTGGACGACAAATTGCTTCCTTGCCCTTTGGTTATGGTCTAAATGCACAGATATTGCAAGGACGCCCATCTTGGAGCTCTAAAAGTCCACCATTGCGAGTGCTTCATAGGATGGTAAAGTGGTCATATGGATTGTGCCTAGGAAGAGGACAGTGTGAGGGAAAAATTTTGAAGGATTTTAAGATCTTATGGCAGCAGTTCATGATGTAAAAACAGAAAAAAATTGATGCACTAGAAACTTCACGTAATCATGTGGCAGCTATTAATGTGTATGCTCCTCCAATGAGTCTGTTCAAACACCCAAGGATGGTAGAATAGCGTCTTCGAGTATCAGCGATCCGGTCCATGGTATCAATATGTTGGTCTTACTTGTCCTTCAAAAGTAGCAACAATGTATAAATTGGGATGAATTGCAGAAAACGAATAAACAATCCTGGGCAGATCTAGTGGATAAGCACTCTTCTTAAGATCAAAAGCTTGAAGAGGATAATGCTACACAAATCAATAATTGTAATGTTGCTTAGGAAGAGGTTGAAATTGTAACTTCACATTCTCGGGAAAAAAAATGATCGATCTTGCTATTTGTGAGATAAATTGAACAAGAATCTGGAGGGGAAAACGTCATCCTATGAGTTTGGAGTCTGCAGGAGAAAAGGTTTTAAAATGAAAAAAAGGAGAAGAAAATCTTAGGATTTTCTTCTAAGTTGCTTATTTTCCATTTTGTTTGCTTTAATGTTGCTCTTAATTAATGTCTTTATGTCTTCTCATGATCTATTTAAACTAAACTTATAACACCCAAATATTAATTAAGTATTATTAGAATGTAAAATGGTAGATTAATGTGCTATTAAACTTAATTCGATCATTTTGTGAAGTTTCTAAATTTGTGTTATTTTTTATTATTTTAATAATTTTTAATTACTCTTAATTATTTTAATTGCTATTTTAAATTTTAAAATAAAACAATTTATCAAATACCCGATACGCCTTAATTTCAAAACTGTGTGCTAAAACACAGTTTTATTGTCTAAAAACCACCTTTCATCCCTCTATTTATTCCCCCTCTCTCCTCCACTCTCCCTCACTCACTTAATCTCTCTTTCTCACTCTCCCTCCCGTGTCTCTCTCTTCTCTGCTCCTTCTCTCTCTTCTTTCTCTCAAATTTTGAATCAAAAAAAATTCATGCTCAAGCTTTGGTTATGTGGAATAGAGGCTCAGGAACGTGATTGAGCAACCGAAAACACGATTCAAAGCTTAATCCAAGGTTAGTTTTTAAATTTTTAAAACTTTTTAAACTTTTCAATTTTTCTTGCATTTTGGAATTCAAGCTTTCCTAAACTTAAAAAACCTTCAATCTGAGTTAGAGAAAGAATAACTAGAATACAAACTTTATTTGATTAAAAACGGATTTAAATCAAGATTTTTCATTTTTCTCCATTTTTCTCTATTTTTGGATTTTTTCAAAAATTTTGTTTAAAACTTGTTTTAAAGCTTTAAAAAGTAATGTACTATGTTTTTCTATCAATTAGGATCATTACCCATGCATGAGAATTTAGAAAAATAGGTTGAAATGGAGATTTGGGCTTAGGAGGCCGAACTCTCGTGTCTGGAAAATTTTGAAATTTTTCTAGATCGGCAGGCCGAACTTCGTGTTTGGCAACCCAGATTCATCCGCCCGGCAGGCGGAACCTGGAGAAGTTCGGCCAGCCGGACCAGGGCGACCAGCAGGGCGAAAATTTTGTAATTTTTCACCCGTTTTTACCGTTTTGAACCCCAATTGAAATTCTGACTTTGTAAAATGATTTTATAAACTTAAATAGCACACTAGGACACCATGAAATAATTTAGTAACATAGGATATCTCAAGTTAGATACTGATGAACTAAGTTACTGTACATTTACGGTTGTTCGTGGATCCACGGAGCTAATGTATAGCGGATCGAGATTACAGTGTGGGACACCTGCACGAGTGTTGAGGTAGGACTTCTACCATTTCCTTGGTAGCTAGTTTTAAATGTTTTGGCCTCAAAATAATTTTTAACAAAAATGTTTTCAATGATTGGTTGAAAATAGATTTTTATTTACTGATTTTATAAATGGTAGAATTGAGGTGATTTTTCATAATAAACCTCATAATGAATATAAATTATTATACTTGGTAAAAAGAGATTTTAATAATCAAAGGAAGATATATATATATTTAAGGGCATGATGCCATATCAGAGATCGGGTCGTGTAGCATGCGACCTTGGGGACAGGTCCCGAAACCTAACTGGGCCACTACGGTAGTAAAAATATATATGGTTTGCCCAGGAAAAGAAAATGGTATTCTTTCTAGTCGACCGATTAAACTGTTTTGGTAAGATAAACTTTTATTAAATTTTCATCTATTTATTTATTTGTTCTAGTTCGTTTTCTATATATTTATTTGAATAATGAAATTTCTTTGAAAATTATAATGTTTTAAAAATATAATCCTACTGAGCATTTCGCTCATATTTTATTTCTTTTAAAATCTTTTCCCTCTAGGTGAATATCAGCTTAAGATCGGACAAGAGTCTGTTGATCGGACTTACGACCAGTAGAAGATTTGGGTAGGTTGTAGTACAAATAATTCAAGACATGTATAATCTTAACTTTCTCTTTTATTTTAAACTGTGGATATAATTTAATATTATCAGTACTATATGTGTACACAAAATATGGGTCAGTGGGACCCATTTTTGTTTCTCTTTGTTTCTTATTTATTTTCTCTTTGTCCACTTTTAATTTTTATTTGTTTAATTATTATAATTGCCCACTTCAAAAAGGTTTTTAAATTATCATATTTTTATTAATAAATTTTGATTCTAATACCCAATTTTTAACTAAATCTTCACTTAATTAAATTAATTAAACTGCCACGTCACCTCCCGTACTCCGGGGCGTGACAAAACTAAATTGATTACAATAGATTGATTCAATTCTTCTAATTGGCTTTAACTAGTATTTGTCAACCTATTCACAATCACAAGAACTAAAAATTTTCTATAACGATAAAAATTCATTCGCTTTTCAATAAACATCTATAACTCAAGAATTCAATAGTGGGAGAGGTGTCTTATTAGGAACGATCATTTTTTCTCTAGTAATAGGAGCTGTTGTTTTAGTAGTTCG
Source organism: Artocarpus hirsutus (assembly GCA_946598075.1). NCBI lineage: Eukaryota > Viridiplantae > Streptophyta > Magnoliopsida > Rosales > Moraceae > Artocarpus > Artocarpus hirsutus. Next base: position 31,653 of record CAMOHE010025340.1, on the reverse strand, counting down.
ATGAATTTTGTTAAGAGTTTGATTACAATTTAAAACATGTCCGTATCACATATTGTATATTTGTAACGTAGATAATCACATAACAAACTAATAAAAAATTGATACAATAATTAAAACAAATATTCTTATCAGTAGAAAAAAGTGACAGTTCTTGTCATATAAAAACCTTATTTTTTTTAATTAGAGTCCTTATTTTTTTAAGAGTTTGATTACAATTAAAAACATGTCCGTATCACATATTATATATTTGTAACGTAGATAATCACGTAACAAACTAATAAAAAATTGATACAATTATTAAAACAAATATTCTTATCAATAGAAAAAAGTGACAGTTCTTGTCATATAAAAACCTTTTTTTTTTTTTTAACTAGAGTCGGATATAGTTTTGGCCATGTTAAGGTGTGGAACACTATAGAAACCCTATTTTTGAGATTAACAGCACATTTTTAATTCTCAAAAGGAAAAAAAATCGTAAATAAACGAAGTCATTCTGGAATCCCCCAATAACGCAAAGCCACGTGTCCCGCAAACGCTCCATCAGCTTTAGTAATAAAGCCCCGTGCTTGGTCGGTTCGTTCCTCCATTTAAAAAGACCCTTTAAAAAAAGTTCCGCTCTCTTTCTTTCACTTCAAAATCAAACTGCCTTTGCCCTAATCAGTATTCTTCTTCTTCTCTCAAACATTTCTCTTGGGCATCCATGGATTGCGACCCAGAAACCCTACGGTTCCTCTCCCAATGCTTTCTCCACACCCTCTCCCCTTCCCCCGAGCCCCGCCGCCGTGCCGAGGCCTCCCTCCTCGACGCCTCCGGCCGCCCCGAGTACGGCCGCGCCGTCCTCAGCCTCGTCTCCCAGCCCTCCGTCGACGAGCAGATCCGCATCGCCGCTGCCGTCAACTTCAAGAACCACCTCAAGTCCCGGTGGGCCCCCTCCGCCTCCCCCGACGATCCCTCCGCCGTCGCCGACGCGTCATCTATCCCTGACTCCGAGAAGGAGATGATCAGGGCCAAAATTGTCCCTTTCATGCTCTCCTCCACCCCCAAAATCCAGAGCCAGCTTAGCGAAGCCCTAGCCATCATTGGCAAGCACGATTTCCCCAAATCTTGGCCCACCTTGCTTCCCGACCTTGTCACCAGCCTCCGGAACTCGGCGCAGTCCTCCGATTACGCCTCCATCAATGGCATTCTAGGTACCGTTAACTCCATCTTTAAGAAATTTCGATACCAGTACAAGAGCAATGATCTCTTTCTCGATTTGAAATATTGTTTGGACATTTTCGCCGCTCCTCTTTTGGAAATCTTCCTTAAAACCGCCGCTCTGATCGACAATGCCGGCGGTGCGTCGGCAGCAACTCTGCGCCCGCTCTTTGAGTCGCAGAGGCTGTGTTGTAGGATTTTTTATTCATTGAACTTTCAGGAATTGCCGGAGTTTTTCGAGGACCATATGAACGAGTGGATGACTGAGTTTAGGAAGTATTTAACTACTAGTTATCCCGCTCTCGAGAGTAGTGATGCAAATGGGCTTGCTCTTGTGGATGAGCTCCGGGCCGCAGTGTGCGAGAATATCAATCTCTATATGGAGAAGAATGAGGAGGAATTTAAGGGTTACTTAAATGATTTTGCACTCGCTGTGTGGACCTTGCTGACGAATGTGTCTCAAGCGTCTCACCGTGATCAGCTTGCTGTCACGGCAATAAAGTTTCTGACGACAGTTAGTACGAGTGTTCATCACACTTTGTTTGAACGGGAGGGCGTGATACCGCAGGTGTGTCAAGGCATTGTAATCCCAAATGTGAGGTTAAGGGATGAGGATGAGGAACTGTTTGAGATGAACTATGTTGAATTTATTAGGAGGGATATGGAAGGCAGTGATCTTGACACGAGGAGGAGGATTGCGTGTGAACTCCTCAAAGGGATCGCAACCAATTACAAGCAACAGGTTACTCAGTTGGTTTCTGTACAGATACAGAATTTGCTAAGCTCATTTGCAGCCAACCCAGTAGCAAATTGGAAGGATAAGGATTGTGCCATATACTTGGTTGTATCCCTTGCAACTAAGAAAGCTGGAGGTACTTCTGTCTCGACTGATCTTGTTGATGTCCAGAGCTTCTTTATTTCTGTTATTGTTCCAGAGTTGCAGGATGTGAGTGGGTTTCCAATGCTTAAGGCTGGGGCACTTAAGTTTTTCACTATGTTCCGGAATCATATACCAAAAGAAATTGCAGTTCAATTGTTTCCACAGTTGGTTCGTTTTCTTGCTGCAGAGTCAAATGTGGTTCACTCTTATGCTGCAAGTTGCATTGAAAAACTTCTTCTGGTCAAGGAAGAGGGTGGACAAGCAAGATTCAGCTCAGCTGATATTACTCCAATTTTAGTAGATCTGATGACTAACCTCTTTAATGCATTGAAGTTTCCTGAATCTGAAGAAAATCAATATATAATGAAATGTATCATGCGGGTTCTTGGTGTTGCCGATATACATGTCGGCATTGCTGGACCTTGCATAGATGGGTTGACATCCATACTTTTTGAGGTTTGCAAAAACCCAAGAAATCCTATCTTCAACCACTATTTATTTGAGTCTGTGGCTATTCTTGTTAAGCGAGGCTGTGAGAAGGATGCCTCTCTCATATCAGGTTTTGAAGTAAAACTTTTTCCCAGCATCCAGATGATATTGACGCATGATGTGAGTGAGTTCTTTCCTTATGCATTTCAGCTGCTGGCTCAGCTTGTGGAGTTGAAGCCGCCACCAATTTCCGAAAACTACATGGCAATTTTTGAGATCCTTTTGTCACCTGAGTCATGGAAAAGAGCTTCCAATGTCCCAGCACTTGTGCGTCTGCTTCAGGCTTTCCTTCAGAAGGCCCCTCATGAGCTCAAGGGTGGAGGGAGACTAAGCCACGTTATTGGAATATTCAATAAGCTTTTGTCTTCACCAAGCTCATATGAGCAAGGTTTCTATGTGCTGAATACTGTCATTGAGAATCTTGAATATGATGTCATCAAAGACTACATTCCTCACATTTGGGCTGCCCTTTTCACGGAGCTTCAGAAAAGGAGAACTGTAAGGCTTATCAAGTCTTTGTTGATATTTATGTCACTCTTTCTGGTCAAGCATGGTTCGGCAAACCTTGTCGATACAATGCATGCTGTCCAACCAAACATATTTCAAGGCATCTTGGTTCAGTTTTGGATACCTAGTCTTAAGCATATCACGGGAGCTATCGAGACCAAGTTGGCTGCAGTCGCATCAACCCGACTTATATGTGAATCTCCTAGCCTTTTAGATCCTGCAGCTACTGAACACTGGGGAAAGATGCTGGATAGCATTGTTACCCTTCTCTCTCGACCTGAGCAGGACAGGGTTGAGGACGAACCGGAAATGCCTGATATCGGAGAGAATATTGGTTATACTGCCACTTTTGTTCGTCTTTTCAATGCTGGGAAGAAGGAGGAGGACCCTCTGAAAGACATCAAGGATCCGAAGGAGTTCCTAGTAGCTTCACTGGCAAAGCTTTCCGCTCTTTATCCTGGGAGGTTTCCACAAGTGATCAACCAATATCTTGAACCCGCCAATCAGGCAGCATTGCTTCAGCTCTGCCGTACTTATAACTGCCCAATTGTTTGAACAGGTAGGTCACCTTTAAACACTTTGGCTACAGTACTATTTTGCTGGTATTCTTTTTTGTATTTGAATATGCAGTTTATCTTACTAGTTCTCTGGAATTATTTCATCATGGAGCGTATAATTTGTCTTGAATATTGATATGCTTTTTAGAGTACGCATAAGGGATTTAACCTTAGGTGGTGTATTGTCAAATGCAGTATTAATCATAATATGTGTTAAAGCATGCTTAATTACTGATTTCCTATTATGCATTATTTACACTGGATATCATAAGCTACAATCATATTGATATGGATCCTACGTTCCAAACTATCACATTGATATAAATATTGCATTTGGTTTAAGAGTTCTCTGTGTATTTGATCTCTTTTATCGAGTTCACTGTCAAGTTTTGTTTGAGTATCTCCCTATTAGAAAAGAGATAAAAATGCAGCACTTCTAGGGAGTATTGATCTCTCTATGAATTGTTAACTCGTATCAGATTTCTCAGCAACGTATACTTGAATGTTTGTGCCTGCTAGTGAGGTTCGTTTGAAGGCTTTTTTTTGGGAAATTGTAACATGAGTTGCTGAACCGCGTGGGGGTTTTACTGTCTTTATGCTGCATGTGTTCCTTGCGGGCTGTAGCTTTCTCCAACCCAACTAACTTTTCATCTTTGATGCACCCATGGTCCTTGCTCTGTTTCTTGTTTTCTCTGTGTTGCTTCCCGTTTGAAGTTTTTCATGAGCCAAAAAAAAAGATTTTAACTTAAGATTATGTTTCATTTTAAGTTAAATCCAGACTACTTAACTTCCATTTCATTTGTTTTATTACATGATTGGAATGAAGATTTCAGGAACGAGAAAACTCATCATCATTTTGTGCTTTCTTTCAGAGTGTGATGTCATAACTGACGACATGGCTCCTCTTGTTTTTAAAGTTCCGAACAAGTCTCTGATTAGAGATATTGATTATGAGCCAGCAGTCGTTTTGCAAAGCCGTCAAACTCAACTGGGTCAAAATTTCATACATTTTGCTACTTCAAAGATATCTCGTGCTGTGTTGAAGTTGGATTTTTGGTCACGGTTTCTTTGAGTTAAATTTAATCCAGCCAAGTGGCTGGTGGTTGGACAATGCGGTTTATCGAGTTTTGGGCGGGGTCTTTTGGTCAGTATCTCTCTTCTTTTTCGGCCATGCTTCGGGTAAGAAAATGTAGATCCATAAAGCAGTCGGTTGATTGTCTTCGACTGCTCGTTTTGCTCTTTTTAATGTTTATTATTATCATATATGCATCGTTGTGTCGATATTCAAGAGTTGCGGGTGAAATTTTACCACATTCCTAGGTTCGAGGTGAATTCAAGTCAAATTGGTGTAGCATTTTTGTGGACAAGTCTTCTCTTTTGGAATAGAAAAATTATCTGTATTGTTCAAACCCTTTTTTTTTTGTTAAAAAGTAAAGACAATGGAAGGGTATGTGACTCCCAAGCTTAAACTGTCCTTTCTTTCACTTGAATTAACTTTAGCGAGAATTCCTACTAATTAGTTTTGAATATTAGTTTTTTAAGTTCTAGTTTGCCAATGCCGGCTTGCAGCCATTGGCTTGAAAAGAAAATCAGCAAATCGGAAGTGAAACAATTGTTTTTCTTTGTTTGTTTCTTTTTTATCTTTAAGAAAACTTGCCTTGAAAGAAAAAGAGCAACTTCATCCATTATTCTATTCTCATTGATTTTTAAAAGAAAAGGAGCAACTTCATCCTCATTCTATTATCAATGATTGATTTTTTTTTTTTTTTTAACGTTGATATTTGGAAATCTATGTTGTAAATATGACATTTCTTCTTTTTTTGTTATAAGAAAAGCTATAACATAACATAATGAAAGTAACGAGGTGATACATGGATGATTGGACGGCGAGCATTTAGCTTTATTTTTATTCATTTTCTAAAAGTCAAAAAAAAGAAAAAAGGAACCGAGGATTTCTGTATTTTGTGTGAATTAAGTTGTGTTGATATCTGGTTACATGCCGTTCCATGACACGGATAGGTTTCGCTCATGGATCCAAGTCGTGTTGGGGAATCCTCGTGGGTCTAGGTTAGGTGGACCATTAGTGATTCTTGGTCCTTTTTGAGTCCAAATTATGTTTGGATCCTACTTGCAGGTTCCCTTATAAAGTGGGTCAAGCAATGGTTTGGTGGTGAAAAAAAATAGTCCAATAACACCTTTCGAACCTTAAATATCCGAAACCCAAAGCCCAAGTTCCAGAGCCTTCCCTTTAGCTATGGGACAAAAATTTATTACTGTGTCGAAGAGTCAAAAAGGGTCAAAAGTCTTGATCCAGGTTCGTCCTTCTGTACTTGGCTTCCAATCAAAGTCAACCTTCCCCTAAATAGGGTAATAGACCAACAACCTTCATTAGATAATTTTTAAGTTGAAAATATTTTTGGAGATAACAAGTGGGAAATACTTTGCTTACATTTCTTAGAGCCTTTCAAACCTTGGGAAGAGCTTAAAAGAGTTATAATCTATAGGGTGTCTGATAAGCATAGTTGAAATCAACTTTTTAGTTCAAAATATTGTAGCATATGAGAGCTTTACATTGTAGCAACTTTTAATTTTTTACTATAACATATAAGAGCTTTACACTATTTGGTAATCAAAAAATTAATTCTAATTTGCTTGCAAAACACACTATTAGTTGTTTTATCTACATTCCACGATTTTTGAGTTATTTGATCTCCACACATAGAATCAACAAAAAACTTGAAAGTAAAAGGGGAATAGAGTATAGAAATTATCCTCCTAAGGTTGTTTGATGAACTCGCCCATGTTTAGGAGCCCAATTGAAACCAATTGATTATAACTAATATTAGAATTAATTTGAAACTTGTATTTGGTAAGTTGGTCAAAATGTTAGTTTGAACTAAAAGTAGTTTTAACTGTTGTTTCAGTTGGAAGCAAAGGTAGTTCTAACAACTCTGAGACTTGGTTTTAACTGTTATTAGGTCAAACGAGAGTTTCAGTTAGAACTGAAATTATCGGTTGGAATCAGGCTTCCAAACAAGGCTGAAGATAGCTAAAGAAAAGACCAGTTCGTCAACTACAAATAGAGCCCTTCTCTCTAGATTGCGCACAATGCATCCATGGAAAGCCTAGTCTGAGTTTGTGACCATTAGACTGAGTCACCTTGAAGCACTTGAAGGCCAAACCTTGAACTCTTCACAAAAGGCTATTAGAAAACCAGAAACCATTCAAATCATTTCCCAAAAACACCTAGTGAGACGAGCTCATCTCTAGCAAAGGCCCTACACTTCTACTTTATATTCAGATATAATGCTGAGTCACTTTTAAATTCTAATTATTTCTATGTATCATTTTCATGTGTAAATTAAACTTAAATTAAAAAAAATTTCTCAAATCAGCCCCAAAATTTAGAATGTTGACCAAAGAGAATGCAAAGTTGGCCAAGGCCAATCATAATCAATTGTGCTCATGGCGGCTCGTATGGGACTAAAAAAATATTTTGTAGAATAATGTGAGGAATCTGTGTTTTGGGTGGAAATGAAGTCCTGGCACAACACAAAATGTGAGATGATATTATTAAGCCCCAGAGTGACAAATGGCCAATTTGTAATGAGAAAAGGGGTCCCAAAAGTTTTCTTGAAGAAAAAAAAAATGCAAAAAGCTGCTTACTTACTGTTTACTACTAAGAAAATTATATATCAACTAGACGGAAAAAAATTAAAAAACGAGTGCTTCTCAACGAAAGCAGTTAATTATTGTTCCAAAAGGCACTAAAGTTTAAGGTTATGACAAAAATAAATGGCTTCTCTCGCTAAAAACATCACGCAGATGACATGCCTGCGTAAGGTTCTAATCTAATGCTTGATACTGAGTTAATTGCTCACCATCCATAATAACTTTTTTGTATTTAAATCAAGAGGCACTTCATCATGTGTGCTATCTTTTTCCATAAATCCAAAAACAGAACCAAACCACTTAATCAATCACTAAAATTTCTTTAAAAAATGAAGAACAAAGATGGGCAAAATACCCCACCTTTCCATTACATAGCCATATGGAATGATGGGGTGTTATACAAATCAACCATGAACTCATTGGAGAAAGAACAAACATAAAAACACTTGCCTGATTTATTAATGTGTTTATGTCGAAAAAAACAAATTAAAAAAAAAAGTAGCATAAATAGTCTGAGATAATCTAATAAGATTGATGCATATGCACTTACTATGCCATTACTCATTTTTTATGAATTCAAGATGCTACAAGTTTTGTTTCAAGGAAAGGGTAAAAATTCTGCCACGCTGCCTAACTGACTTCCACTGAAATATATTGTTTATAATTAAAAGTTAGTTGGGTGATTAATAAATTCTGTTGATATTAGTGCACATATTTCTTAAGTGTACGGTGTTCTTATAACAACAAGCCTTGTCCAATCCAAAACATTGGTACCATGATAATACTCATGATTCTTTTGTCCCTTAGGACCCCACCATGTTTAGATTAGGCACGGCCTTAAGGTCCCCCAAAGCCTCGTATGATTACCTACTCGGGGCACTAAATTCTTATTCCAAAGGCTCTTCAATGACCAATCAGAAGCTAACATGTGTTTTGTTCAAAATCCGTTTAAGTGGGAATTTTTACCTAATTTGATCAATCCCCAAATCCGCTTGTCTTGCTTTGTTTCGTATTGAGTGAACTAGGATCTTATATGGTACGTACCAAACTTTTCTTTTTTTTTTTTTTTTGGGGGGTAGAAATGGTAGGCATCAAACTTGTTCCTTAAATAACGTTACCAAGTTTTTAAATGCAAAATGTGGAGAGAGAAAATTAAGGGCCCTAAAATGAAACGACTTTATAGTTTGTTGCAAAATTAAATCTTTTGGCATACAGAAATTAGTAGGAATGAAACTAGAATATTAGCCCCTTTTTTCATGTGGATATTTGCAATGGGCAACTTGGGCATTTGGGTCTTGATTCTCTCTCCACATGTCCTGCCTGTCTAAAGCAAGCATAAAATTGGGCCTCCTTCCTAAAATGGAGCGGAAAAGTTGAAAAAGGATGGTAGAAACATTGGAGAAAAGGCAGAGACCAAACATTGGAGGTCGAGTGGATCTCAAAGATTCTAGGCCTAAGAAGTGAATGTAACGGCTTAAGAAAGCAAGTCAAAAGCAAGTCATTATTTGTACGGCCGAAGCGGACCAAAATCCCCCACTCACGCTCACGCTTTTTTAATTCATTTTTTTTATCTTATGAAAATGAAAATGCTATGGAGACTATGGAGAGAGAAAGTCCTCATTTCTGGATTGTGGTTTATGTTGCATTGGCTCTAAAGTTTCCGCAGCCAATCTTGAATATGTTGGCAAAGTATTATACTAGGGTTTTTTTTCTTCCCTTCGTTTTTTGCTAAGCTAGAAAAGAGTGGAGATGTATTGACATCCCAAATAAAATCTAAATTAATTGTAAACTATGGTTGTAGACATAAATTAACGATTCATTATCCGTACTTGACTTCATCTTAAGATGTAAATTATATAATTCAAATACTCTACTGTTAAATTGAAAAAAAAAATACATTATAAATTACGTTTTAATAGTAACACTTTTACTATCATCTTTGGGTTTTTTTTTTTTTTTGGCTTAAAAGTTATGTTTGTTAATTTATCTTTTAGCCAATATCACTAGAAAAAAGGGCCAAATAAGAATGAGGTTCAGGACCGGTTTATTTGACTCCAATTTTAAACCCTATGACCTTCAACCACTCAACTCTAATTTAAGACTGTTTAATTAAACCTAATTAACCCTTAAAAACCCCAAATGGTAAAAAAAAAAGGCTGGTTTATTTTCTTTGGTTGTTAAAAAAAATAACCAAAGCCAAACCAGACACATGGAATCAGGTTCAGGGTTGAGTAGTCCACTGTGACCCCCAATTGCCCATTGTTGTTGTCTTCACATGATTGAATTATTGATATCCAACCTCAAAAAGTGCTTTACTTCTTCATAATTCTCAAGGGAAGGATAATTTTTTTTAAACAAGTCCACCTTAACTATCCTTAAAAGGGGTATTTAGGGAACCCTATCAATCATGGTAATCTGTGGTGGGAAAATCACAAAATGACTAAATTAGCTCAAGCCCTAAGGAAGTAAAGGGTAAAGGGCTTAGGGTAGCCAACAAACAGAAACGGAATTGGTCTCCACATGGGGTGCACATTCAAAAGTAGGTCATCCCAAAGTTTATATATAAAGATTTTCCTTTTTAATGATCGTCCTAATAACAATCTTGTATTTGTCTAAGATTTAATGCCACGAAGGAGGGCACATTCTCTCTCTTAAGTCTTCCATTTTAACTTTTAAGTTTAACATGACCCACATGGAAAAAGTTTTTTTTTTTTTTTTCTTTGACAAATCAAAGTAATGGGCAAATAGCAAAGATTCTGCCAAGATACCAAAACTTTATGTTAGAAATTAATTGTGAGGAATATAATCAATAGAAATGCTTACGGTCTTTGTAGAGAGGTTGAGTCAAGCAGATTAAAATAAAAAATAATAAAATAAATCAGCTTCTAAGCAATTGTCACAGAAGCGATAAATTTTTTTTGACACTTTGAGGGGTCTAATCTTCAATCCGAATAGAATCTATTGATCTGATGGATAAGATAATACGATAACGTAAATTCATTTTTTTTTTCAACTTTACACATTATTTTTATGATTGATTGATTATAACAAAACCCTTAAGAGGTGGCAACACTCAAAAGTCGCTTTTAAGCTTAAAATAATTTCGGCCAATCATCTAGAATTACTATTCTAACCTGTGGGTCCTAATAATTTGGCTTGGTTTTGTCAAATAAATAATGCTTGAATCTCTATACTTGCCTTGGAGTGTAATTATGCTTGAGATGTAGAGTAGACCTGTTGTCGCACTTTTTTTGTTTTATTGGCTATCTTACACTATTTATTTGACATATTCAAAATTAAGAACCTCAATATTAAAAGTAATTATACAATTCACTTAGGTGCTAAAATTTAATTACGAGGACATCCAAAAAGATGAAAAAATAAGATAACAAATTTTGATTCATAAAACTACCTACGTTACATTTTAGTATGATTGGTCTTTCCCCCAACCATCCATGACCATGTCCTACGTTAAGCCACAATTTAATTTATTTTACCCACAAAATTAGAATAAAAAAGTAAGAACGAAAAGAACGAAATAATGTGCAAAAGTTAAAAGGGGAGTTGAGACAAAGATTGGGGTTGGGGGGGGGGGTCTACAAAGTAAATATTAAGGTTACCTCATCATGTCATTAACATTTCTAATTATAGTTTAAACATTTGTTTACTTAAAAGCTTTCAATGTTCAACGATGTTAAAGATCATGTTTTTCTATGTGTTTCTTTGATCTCCTTACATTTTGTGTGTGGGAAGAAATTCTTGTTTGCTTAGTATTTTGTTGATAAGATGCAAAGTGAGAAATAAGAATCTAATCCTCATCTATACCTTAATTTTACTACTTTAATCAACTAGTTTGCTCTTTAAAAAACATATATGTTTCATCTTTTTTTTTCCTGTAGTAAAAAAGAGGTAATAAAACAGGCATTTATCCACCCAAAGATGCATTATTGCAATTGATTCGGTCATTGCTCAATTTTCTGTTTGAGAAAAAAATTAAAATTAGAAAATATAGAAATTTATTGGGCAAAAAGTAAAATTGTAGATTTAAAGGGTGAGAAACAAGCTGCTTTACAAAGTTTCTATGCTCCTTGAGACGGCGCGTAGGTGCAAAGGCTGCCTCTAAATTCTAAAAGTGCTCCAAACGTCCAATCACCCTTGGTGCATGGTCTAAAAATGCACAGTATAAACATACCATAAGAAAGTTCGCGGATAATTTGGAGGGTTTTCTTAAAAACTACGTGCAAACTGAAAATAAATCATTTTTTTGGATGAATTAGATAGTAATCTTTTGACAAAAACCATATTAAACCAATCACTCAAAAAGGGTTCGAAGGATTAATAGTTAAGACTAAAAAAGTTTTTCATATTTTACATAAAATTTAAAGTGTTAATCCATAAAGTGTATGCCATACACTTTTATACACAATTTTTTTTGTTGCACACATTTAATGCAAAACACTTGTCTTCTTTTCAATTTCTAGCATGAGACTTTTGGCTTTTAAACTTTCTTTTGATATCTTCACACTTTCTTCTTTTTGGAAAAACATAATTTCTTAACCATGTTAAGTGTTCATTTTGAGGTTTTTTTTTAAGTAGGTCCCACTTGGATTTTGTAGAAGATCAAAGAGAGTTGGTGCTCTCCTCTGTGAGATCTTTAAAACAGTATATTATATACTCAAAATGATAAATAAGTGAATAAAACTTTTACTCAAAATATGCCCAATAAAATTGGAAAATAAGTTAGAATAGTTGAAAGTCCCATATAGAAAAGAGAGCAAGGCTTGTTGGTGTTTGAATAGGATTGCCCATGTCTTCAAGATTTATGTAGTAAGTAAAGAGGCTCTCTTTCATGCACTGAGAGGTGTAAATTAAGAACGAAGACCGAAAGCCTAACGCGTGCAGCCATTAGTATTCTAAAGTTACAACACTCTTTGGTTGGCTATAAATTGGCACCCTTTTCTAGTTTTCAGAACTCAAAATTCACAAATTCTTTTGCTTACGTTTCTCTAGTGTTAGGCTTTAGTGTGATAGCTTTTGGATTCGTTTCAAGTTCGTTGGAGTTAACTATTAGTTTGATGTTGTATTTTAAGAAACAGACGCCGTTGAACCCTCAGCATCGACAGTGAGAGGCAAATATATTATAAGGACACTGTGTGGAACACGAGCTCTGGCATTCCTTCATTCCAATTCCAATTCCGTTTTGATATTTCCTGTTATTTGCTCGTCAAAATACAGTACTAATATTTTCTACCTCAATTTTAGTCCCAAAATGAATTAGAGAGCGCCCATAAAGTATAGTCTGTATGAACATAAATTCCAGCCACTGGATTGTGATATCAATTTGCAAACATATAGTCAATCAACATGAGAAGAATTTAACAATTAAAAAATAAAAAGCTTTGCTAGTATAATTCTCTTCCCCACCCAAAGCCAACCCCACAAGAAAGAAAAAACACAAAGACAAATCCTTATCGGGAATAAAGCGTAGCCATAATATAGTATCAATAGGCAATTACAATTTGAGAATTGTCTGCTAAAAGTTTTGTTTAGTACATCATGATAATTGCATTCTATTGGAATTTGCAAAATAACATTGGCGAAAATAGAGAGGCGTTTTGATTTTATTTATTTATTTATTTTTAGAAAATCATTTCATGCTCTAGTTAATTATAGGCATAAATATGATTTGGATCCCACTCCACCACTAATGTTTTCTTAATTATTGTAGAATAAAAAAAAATTATTCTCATCCGTGCATTTCACACATAATAATTGAATCTTATAATATTATATATGCACATATCAATGGTTTCTTTGAAAGCAACGGTCCTCCTTAGACTTCAAATTTTCAATTCATAAAATAAAATAAATTAATATGCAAACTTTGATACTTTTATGGTGATTCCCTCCAACCCCCTCCTCCTATTTGTCACTTTGTTGGTTCTAGTCAAGGCAAATCATAGATGGCACGTGTGTACGGAAAGATTCACTACATGCACGTGTAAGGAATCGATTTTATTCAAGATTTTATCCATTTTTGTTTTACAAAAAGGAGAACCAACTTCCACTTTTTCTCCCCTTTTTAATTTTTTAAAGGGAGAAAAAATGCTTTAATTACAAAATATCTACACCGACTAGTTAATGTTTGAATAATTAGCTAGTGAATTTTCTTTGCATCTAGTTAGATATTCGAACTAGATGCTCAATGCATGTTTAAACATGTTTTATGCTTTCAACTTTGTCCATTATTAAGTGGTAGATATACCCCAATATATCGAAAATAAATTAAGTGGTGAATTTTTATATTATCTAGTGCGTTTTTATTTTCCTTTTCTTCCTTTTTGGGGTCAAGTAGAAAAAGATAAAGTGATTTTGCTAAAAAAATTCAATCTAATTTTCTGAAAAATATTTAAGAATTTTGAATATAGTCAGTTGTTTTTAGATGACCATATTTATTTTTTCTTTGGCTGGAGACAAATTAGTTCAGGTGTAACCTTACAACTTGCAAGTTAACTATTTCAGTAAAGGAAAAAAAAAAAACCGAAATAAAGTTATATATTGGTCTGTATTACATATACATATATGTGTGTATTAGCCCTCCTCAAGGTTTTTCACTCTAAATTATATGCTAAATGTTTAAAAGTTTTTATTCATATCCTTAATTTTGGTCTAAAATATATTATATGCTCTATTAGTGCAAAATTTAGAAAATTATTAAATTCTTTAATTCTAATTATGTGAATACTTATAACTTTACATTTACACCCTTATCATTTAATTCTAGATACACTCTATTGCACAATTAATTTAGCTCAAAATTTTAGCTTTACTCAAGCCTCTAACAAAAATTTTCTCGTTTCGTCTATATATATATATATATATATATATTCAGGATTAAGTAAACTAATGTGTCCACAGTTTCTCCTTGCAAAAAGATTAAAAAAAAAAAAAAAACTTTTGACTATATTCCACAAGATAAAAGGTGCTTGCATTTAGCTCGAGATAGAAGAATCATTACCGATTTAGTTTTCCCTTTTCTCCTTTAGGGATTTAATTTCGGCATTGGCACACCATTTCAGCCTTTGTTCACCTTTTCTCTCTCATAAATATCCCAATTCTGCACCATCGTTGATAATCCCTCACCTCTCTCTCTTCTTTTTTTTTTTTTAATTTTTTTCCTTTTTCAAATAAAACGTTGTTTGGGGTTATCTGAATCAATATTCTCGTATTTAGTTAAAAGTGGTAAGTGAATGTGCAAAATTACTCAAATAAAACAATTAATAGAAACAATATTAATTTGTTATCAGATATGGTCCAGCTAAAAGGATTGAGGGTTACAATTCAATATATAAGCAACACAAGTACGCAACTACACGTGATAGAATAATTTATTTATATTTTTTGCAAAAAAAAAAATACAATAATGTGGTGAAAGGAAAACTTGAACTGTCCGATGATTTGGGACAACATAAGAGGCTCTTTTGTGTTTTGGTTTCTGAATATATAATTGCATGTGTCAACCTCAAATTCTTGTCACTATGAAGTGCTGTTAATTTCAACATCGACTAATTATTAAAGTGGCATGTTAAAGATGAAAATGTTGCTGTTGATACATGTCACAATCATAATTTTCTTAAAGTAAAGGGCCAAAAAAAATAAAGATTATGTAATCTTATATTGTCTAAGAATTGTTATAGGCAGTAAATTATAAGCAATGACATCATTTTTTAATGGTATGAGGTCTTTTGGTTGAAGCTTAAGAGTAAAATTATGAGAACTTAGGTCTAAATCAGACAATATCATACCAAATAAAAGTGTGGATCGTTGCAGATAATATTAGAGCCTTGAACCAATCGAAAGTGTAACCAACTAGGATATTGAGCCCCCAAATGTAGGGTAATTGTGACAATCATAATTTCTTTTAGGCGAACAGGCCAAAACAATGGTGGGTTGTTTAGTCTCATATCATGTAAGAATAGTCATAAGTAGTAGTTTATAAGTAATGACATTAACTCTTAATAATATAAGGCCCTTTGAGATGAAGTCAGAAAATAAAACCTTAAAAGCTTAAGTGGATAATATTATACTAAATAAAAATGCAGGTCGTTAATATATATATATATATATATATGTATATAAGTATTATTCACTCCCACTGACGAGTGATAAATCACATTAAAGTATTATAGTGACATATAATTTTCATCTTTGCAGGCACTTTGACGAGTAGTCCCGTGCCTTGAAATCTCATGGTGTGAAATATTAATTTGAATTTTGTTCTGCGTAAGAGTATTTATTGTAATAATTTTTTATTTTTTATTATATTTATTAAAAGTTTTATATTATTTATTAGTTGTAATATTAATCTCAACAGAAATATCAAATAGAGACTTAGAGCTGTTTGATTTATAGATTTGAATAAAAAATTTGAATGAAAATTTAAATTTTTATAAGAGAAAACACTGTAGTAAGATGATTTAAGTTGTGGTTAAAACCACGAACCAAAGGGACTCTAAGTGTTTGACAAACGAGTTTAAACTGATCAATTTAAACTATAAACAGTATAAAATTCTGTCATATAACACAAATTTTAAAGTAAAATTATGGCATACTTTTGCAAATAGTTTGAGTCGTTTTTCCTCTACTTTTAAATTTTACACTAAAGTAAAAAAAAAATGTTTTATTATCATTGGCTAATGTCAAATTATGTCAACAGATATATTGAAAGAAGTTGATGATGATATAATCTAAATATTTTAGTATTATTAGAGTCGGTTCTAGAATTCTCCTTTCTTTTTGTTTTCTTTTCATTGTCATCTTAAACTATGGCAATTTGGTTTATCAAAGAGGGAGTCTTTTATAGAGGTTACCTCTCTTTCATAAGATTTTTTTTATTTATTTTTTTCTTTCTTATTTTCGTATTGAATAACCGGGTGTTTGGCAAAGTGGTGGAAACTGCAGTTTCCATCATAAACTCAGTTATAAACAGTATAAAGCTCTCACATATTACAGTAAAAGTGGTTCTCACCACTGGTTCCCACCACTTTCCAAATACCCCATAAATATATGTCCACTCATTATATAATGATGATAGGTTTAATTCCAAAAAAATTAGCTCTAGTTAAGCCTTTCAATTGATTTATTGCTTTTGTGTATTTTTATATTGTCTCTTGTCAAAGATGTAGCTTATAAGTGTTAAATTCGAATATTTTAAGCAGAGGAAAATTGACATCAAACCACTAATTTGTTATTGTCTCAATTTGGAATAACATATACAGGCATTATCAAGAGCTTAAACATTACTTTTTACGTCACTCGAATTTATTTATTTATTTGGAGTTTTATGCACACCAGTTTTAAAAGAAATAAGAAAAAAAAAATAATAAAGATAAAAACCAAAAAAAAGAAGAAAATTTCGTTTTTTTGGTCCAATTAAGTGATTCGAATATGGCTCGGTTTGTTTTTATTCTCAAAATTTTTAGAAATGTTTTTGTACTCTTTTCGAGAAAAAAATTTTAAAAACACTTTTAGCACAGTTCTTAAAAAATTTTCATTTTTTAAAACAAAAATATTTTTACTTATTTTAAAAACAATACCAAACGGCCACATAAGATTTCTCTAAATAATCTATAACTGTAATGTTTATTTTAATTAATTGAAAGGCTTTTTATTTTCAAAATGAAAAAATGTCTTTCTCTGTACGGATAGAGTTTTTTTTAACTGTTAATCTTTTAAGGTATTTGGTAAATATGATTAAAACCAACTTTTTAATTTAAAACACTGTATCATATAATATTTTATGCTGAATAATTTTTTATTTTTTACTATAATATATGAGAACTTTATACTATTCTTTGACTCAAAACTTGTTTCTAATCATACTGTAAAACAACTTACAAGGTGTTTAGAAAGACGATAGAAACCGTTAGTTAGAACCACTTTTATTGTAACATGTAAGAGCTTTATACTATAATAATTTTTTATTATTACTGTTTATATAAAAATTTTATACTATTTATAACTATTAAAAAAAAAAAAAAAGCGGTTCTTTTCACTTTTATCAAACAAGGTTATTAGTTAAAATCATGCTTATAAACAAATTTGACAACAAAATCTTACCCGTAAACAAGGAAGCCACCAAACCACGTATTTTACAATATTTCTGTATTTAATTAATTATTCTTCCATCATGTTTTACAAAGAATTCCCCACCACAAAAATTACCCATTTGCTTTGTTCAAGGAGTTGGGAACAGAAGGTCCAATGTAGAGCAGAAGGGAAGAACAGTGGGCCCATGACACGTAGGTACGGAAGCGACCAAACCACGTGGCTAAGCTTAATGAGCTTGGACAATGACCTGTACTATTGGACCACACTCCAGATATTTCTTCATTTTTTAATTACTATTATTATTTTTTTGGAGCAGGACCACCAACACACAGCGAAATGGTCAGAAGAAAAATGAATAAAAGCTGCTATTCATCGCCTGAAAAACAACAGAAAAAGAAGCCCCACGCTCTGCTGTAATAAGTGCAGACCACGCTTTTAAAATATAAATTTTTTTCAAAATTTATTTAAAAAAATAATTCAAACCATTAATTTAAATTTGACAAATATAACATATAAAAGTTTTATACTATAACTTTTATTACATTACATAAGAGCTTTACGCTATTTACAATTTAATTTAAGTTACTCTTTTAAACATAAAACAAACATTGGTTACCACCATTTCATCAAAAAAAAAAATGCTTTTGAATTTTTTCAGGCCCAAGACGAAGATGCATGTCCCACCAAAAGAGCATCCTTACAACGATCTATTTGCTTGACTATTAGGGAGTGTTTGAAAGGTGGTGGGAACCAGTGGTGAGAATCACTTTTATTGTAGCATGTGAGAGCTTTACACTGTAGCAATTTTTTTTTATTATTACTGTAGCATGTGAAAGTTTTATACTGTTTATAACTGAATTTGTAGTGTAAACTGCAGTTCCCACCACTTTGCCAAACACCCAGTTAATGTTCTAGGCAGATTTACTTCTTTGATGATCATAGTGTGAAATTTTTATGGTTTATTCGCATCCACGCGTCTCAAACTTTAAGATCGTTATTATTTTCTGACATGTATTGCATCTAACACCATTGATTACGTAGGGAGTTTCCTTAAGTAGATGAGTGATTTTATAGCAAGTCTTTTGAGTGATTGATATTTTTGAAACCAAACTCTGATGAACCTCGTCATCTCCTCGCACAAGGCTAGGCTTGGCTTGCAGGTGGGAGGCCGTGCAAGGCTTGGGTCACCGATGGAGAAAGAGAAGGACGATGAAGTTATCAGGAATCTTTTTTTTCTTTTAATGAATGTGCAATAATCGTGTTTGATGGACTCTATTTTAATTTGATGGTGCTCGATCTTTCTTTTCGGGTGTTTGATAAAGTGGTACTTTTCGGGTGTTTGATAAAGTGGTTGAAACTGCGGTTCTCATCATAAATTCAGTTATAAATAATATAAAGCTCTCATATGCTATAGTAACAATAAAAAAAATTACTACAATATAAAACTTTCACATGTTACAAAAAAAATGATTCTCATTACTGATTCCTACCGTCTTTCCAACACCCCATTTATCGTTAGAAAATCCTTACATTCCCACCGAATACTAACCCTTTTTTAAATCCCTCTAAACACAATTCTTTTTAACTTGGCCCTAAAGTCCCCAAATCACCCCAAAAAAACAAGTGACCACTTCGCGTTTACATCACGCACTCGTCCTTCTCATCCCCACCCCCGCAAAAATTACAACAAAACTGATAAAAAATTAAGAAAAAAAACAAATAGAAAAAACATAATGAACCAATGCTGACCAATGACCATGAAAACACAAGGCCCTTGGGGACCCACATAGGCCTCAGGCAGGCCTGAGCCGCTCAGAGACAACACATCATGCAATACATGAGAACTACCTACTTTGGACGTCAAAAATCAACACCAAATGAATCCAAAAAACAGAAAAAGAAAAAAAAAATCCGACAGGAAAACAAACAAAAATGATTATCAAATTCAAAACGACTAGAATAAAATAAAAATTTATCATGATTAATAAGAAAAAAAAAACGAAATTTCTGTTGCCCGGGTTTGCACGAGGCACACCATTGCCTGCCACGACGCAGACATCGAAAGAGACGGCAAAGGAAAACGCCGTTTAAAAACTTCCAGGTCGGCATCAGTAGGAAAAGCATAACGGAGTCCGTTACGGGGACGGTTTCGCGATTTCCCATGGCTCCGTCAGAGCACAGACGCCGTTCGGCGCACGTCAACGTCAACGATGTATGCATGTTTGATAAAATTGTAACAGACCGGGCATTAATTGCTCAGCCGCCGTTATTAGACGGCTGCCATTCACTTTCCCAATATGTGAATTGTGACCTGCTTTTGTTCCCCCAGTTGCTAATCCCTAGTCCCTACCTACTGCTAGACTTTTACGATTGCTTCGTCAATCCAGCAATCCTATTTATTGTGATGGCTACTAACAAGACATAAGGTCCAACGTAAAAAAAAACATTGTGGATTAGGTTAGAGCTGTGGAAGATTTTTTATTGTGAATTTGGACGGGAGGCGCAAGAGTAAGACGGACATACTGATTTTTAAAGAGGAGGATGCTTTTATTTTCTACCAGATAACTTAAAATAATGGTTCGTTTAGTTTTGTTTTTATAATTTTTAGAAATATGTTTATATATTTTTTGAAATAAAAATTTTAAAATCATTTTAAGTGTAATTTTTTAAAAAATTTATTTTTTAAAATAAAAATATTTTTACTTATTTTAAAAACACTATCAAACGGTCCCAATAACTTTTAGATAATTATCTGCTAGCTATTAAAAAGTACGCTTATAGCTTATAATATTGCGAATAAATAGGGTGTTTAAAAGGTAGTAGGAACTGTTGGTTATAACAATTTTTATTGTAACATGTGAGAACAAATATTGTAGTAATTTTTTTATTATATTATAGTATATAAAAGTTTTATACTGTTTAGAACTAAAAAAGTGGTAAAAACTATAATTTCTATCATCCTTTTAAGCACCCTCTTAAGTTACAATTTTGTGGGGCATAGAAAAAATTTTTATTATGAAGTTGGATGGAAGGTTCAAGGGTTTGAAGAACAAACTAATTTTTAAGGAGGAGAATGCTTTTATTTTTGACCAGAGAACCCAAAATAGTAGCTTTTGGATGGTTATTAGAAAGCTATTAGAAAGTAAGCTTATACTTTGAAAAATAGTATTGTGGACAATTGCTTAGTATACCCGTTTTATAAGGAATATAAATTTTGGGTACATTGTTTTAATAGTCATCGACCTTTCACGAAGGTAAGATTTTGGTCTCTAATTTTTTTTGTTTTAGTCTTCAACATCTCATTTTAGTTGTTAAGGGACAATTTGACCGTTAAAAATCGTTAAACATCAATTTTTATTGAAATTATTAAATTACCCATCAAATCAATAAAATTAAAACAAAAACTTATTAAAAATATAAACAAATAAAACAAACAGCATACCCAGTGTCCAACCCAGATCTTCAATTAAACAAACCTAAATCTTAAACTAAACAAACTCAAATCTTCAACTTCTCAAAAAATAACATGAAAAGACGGGAAAAAAAAAAAAAGCTAAGAAACAATCAACAATCAATCACTGAAAATGTCATACCTAAATAAAAACCCAAATCAATCCTACCTTAAACCGAGATTTAACAACATTGGATCACTGATTGCAAAACATAAATCATTGAAAATGTCTTATCCCAATTCCACAAAAAATTAAAATCATTCAGTTTTTCTTTATTAAATCCTGTTCTTATTCTTTTTCCTCATATGCCCTACTAACAAACAAAAAAAAAAAATGTTAGTCTGAAATACCAAACCTATTTCACCCTTCCTCCTCCACCTCCCTCCAGAAGTCCTCTGAGGTCTTTGCCTCATCCAATGACTACCTCCGCCTTTGGGTGGTCCATGACACCTCCATCATGCCAATCTCTATCCTCAACAACAAACAAGGTTCGGTCAAGTCTTCACCTTGCTTGAGTTTTAACCTCTGTCTTCGTTGACGATTTAGTCAGATCTTCGATTTTAGGGACAAGAATGAACCTCGCTAGAGCCCATCGGATCAGAGCTCTGTCATCGTTGCCAAAGATGTCGCCTTACAAGGCTTCGTCGTTGGAGCCCACCCCTTTCATGGGCCGAGTCGTGCATGTCAGCCCCCTCCACTAGCCAACTTCCCCATCATGCGAGTTTTGTCTGGTCTTTTTTTTTTTCTATCTTTCATTATGGAGAAAATCCAACTCCAATGGAGGTAGAGTTTTGGGTAAGTTTTGTTTTTGTCTTTGTGTTTGTTTTTGTTTTTGTCTTTGTTTTTGTTTTTCTTATTTGACTACTAATTTTTTAAAAAAATTATGTTTTAATTTTAATTTTTTAAAATAGTATTAAGTATTTCAGTAAAATGCCCTTACTAAAGAGCTTATGTGCAACTCACATAACACAAAAGTTAGTAGCCTTCAGTTAAAATGGTCCCTTAGCAACTAAAATGAAAAATTTCATGACTAAAATTTTTTTTAAAAAAAAATTTGGAGACCAAAATCTCACTTTCAAGAAAAGTTGGGATCAATCCAATAATTTACCCATAAATTTTTACCCAAAATCAATCAAAGTCATTAATTAAATAAATTTTGATCATAGCCCTTCATTCCATAAAACATCCAAAACCTAAAAATAGTCTATTGAGCAACAATATTTGCGACCTCTAGCCTCCTTCAATAGTAGCAACAACATCTTTCTATGGCAGCAACATGATTTGAGCAATGAGAAAATCATAGAGATTGAATATAATAACAGGGAATCGACTCTCGTAAGCGTAAGACTACAAGGTAGTGTCAATGACAATGGCGAGAAGCTCCTCCTCATTGATGAATAACCAAATTCGTCAGCATTCTCGGACACCGTAACAGTCCTCAGCATTCACTAGGTTCAACAACGTTTGTTGGGGCTTGGCTAGCATGGAGGAGGGGCGAGTTGCGACGGGTCTTGGCTAGTATTGTTAGGATGGATGCCCTCAAAGCATATGATGTTTTATAAAATAGCATATTTATAAATAAAAAAAAAGTGAATTTTTCGTTATATTTGTGTGTATATATTTTTAATACTATATGAATATTATTAAAAATTCTATAATTATCTATGTGACATTAAATATTGTATAGAAGTGTTATACAAGAAGATGATATTTAAGAATGATAACTAAAATAGTCAGTAATATGTAATGTATTATTATAATTAATTATTTAATTAATGATAATTAATTATTTAATTAAATTATTTAATTGAGCGTTATTAGTGCAGGTCATTCCATTAAGAATAAAATGGTCTTATCCAAACCATTAATATTGTGAGCGATTATATGAGTGCACTACATAATAAGAATATGTATGACTGGAAATGATGTGAAATGAACAATTAATAATTTCCATTAAATGTAGCAAGTTCTAATTATATCAATCGATGTTCATAAATAAAATTATTTTAATTCTGAATTATTAGCAGACTCCTATTTATGAATTTATGTTTTTTGGTTTACACGATACAGATTCGATAATCTAATTATATCTCTTGTATTTTGAAGGCATAATAAAGTAAGTAGCCGAGAATATTAATACTACAAGATAAAAGCCATTCATTCTCTAACGAGAAGTAGATAAATAATTTTCTTGAGTATTGATTCGGTACTTAAATAACATGAGCACTCAATTTATGATTAAGTTTGTGAATTTATTAATCATTAGAGAATCAATGATACGCAATGATAAAGAGGTAATTAAAGAGGTCAACGGATTTTACCTAACTCTAATTATGTATTGTTTATGAAGGATCAATTTATATATAATGACTACCTCAAATTGTGACTCAAAGAAAAGAGTAATTATATGTATAATTTCAAGAGTGCAATTTCAAGTTTTAAGTGGAGCGACATTGGAACTAAAAAAACAATAATATATTAATTAAATAGTTTAATTAATATATTAGTTTTATTGGAGTTTGAAATTATGGCTCCATTAGTCCCTCTACCATCCTTGTAAATATTGTTTAGATAAGTGAAATTATGGACTTAATTAATTAATTTAGAGTTATTGAATTCTAAACTAAATACCACTCCAAAAAAATTAATTATGAAATTTTATAATTATTAAAAAATAAGATTATTTAATAATAAATAATAATTTATTATTAGAAGACACAAAGGGAAACGTTCTCTATGTAGTCCAAAACTTATTTACCAAGTTTCCATATTTTCATATTTAGGACTTTCTAGTTCTGGATAAGTATGATTTAATTTAAAATTGGAAAATTAAACTTGAAAACAAATGAGATTGGGTAACAAGCAAATTTTATCTTTCCTTTATCCTCAATTTGACGCCGTACACAGATAAAGTGTTTGATAGAGTATCTATATATGGTAGCGCCTATAATAGATAAGGAAAGGGAGAAAATCTCATTTATTTTATTTAAATATTTGATATTTAAAATTAAAATAAAGGAAGTTTACAGAATTAATTGGGTCTTCTATTTTCTATAAATAGAGGCATTCCCTATTCATTTTACACATAATTAAAAGTCTTGGAGATACTACAAAAACTCTGCCAAAACCGTTGCATAGGTGTGTAGAGAGAAAAAGAGAAGAAAAAGTATTCATCATCTCAAGACCTATTTTGCCCATGTATTGAGATTAGTGGGTAACAAAAAAGAGCGAATGACCCTTTAGAAACCCTTAATTCCTTATATGTCGACTCGTTTGTCCATCCAATGCCGAGGACTAGGCAAAGAAGGCTTTGATCTCAAATAGAAAATGGCCATCTTTGGTAGAAGAATTCCAATTTCTTCTTTTCCTTTGTTAAGCAACGTAAGACTACAAAGTAGTGTTGATGACAATGGCGAAAAGTTCCTCTTTGTTGGCAACTAACCAAATTGGCCTTGCACTCTCCAACACCATCACAATCCTCGACATTCGCTAGGTTCAACGACGTTTGATAGGGCTTGGCTAGCGTAGAGGAAGGGCAAGTTGTGACGGGTCTTGGCTAGTACTGTCAAAATAGATGCCCTCAAAACATATGATGTTTTGTAAAAGAGCATATTTATAAATAAATAAAGTGATTTTTTTATTATATTTATGTGTATATATTTTGAATACTCTATGAATATTGTTAAAAATTCAACAATTATATATGTGACCTTAAATATTGTATAGAAGTGTTATATACAAGAGGATAATATTTAAGGATGATATCTAAAATGGTCAATAATATATGATTTATTATTATAATTAATTATTCAATTAATGATAATTAATTATTTAATTAAAGAATTGAATCTTTAATTGAACGTTATTAGTATAAGTCATTTCCATTAAAAATGGAATGGTCTTATCCGAACCGTTAATATAATGAGCAATTAAATGAGTGGACTACATAATAAGATTATGTATTACTAGAGATGATGTGATATAAACAATTAATAATTTTCGTTAAATATAGCAAGTTCTAATTACATTGATCAACGTTCATATATAAGATGATTTTAATTTTGAATTATTAGCAGATACCTATTTATAGATTTATGTCTTTTAGTTTACATGATACGGATTCGAGAATTTAATTATATTCGTTGTATTTTGAAGGTATAATAAAGTAAGTAGCCGAGAATATTAGTACTATAAGATAAAAGCCATTTATTCTCTAATGAGAAGCAGATAAATAATTCTTTTAAACATTGATTCGGATCTTAAATAATATAAACGCTTAATTCATGATTAAATTTATGAATTTATTATTCATTAGAGAATAAATGGCACTCAAGGATAAAGATATAATTATAGAGGTACCTCTCTAATTATGTATTCTTTATGAATGATCAATTTATATATAATGACTACATCAAATTGATGACTCAAAGAAAAGAGTAATTGTATGTATAATTTCAAGAGTGTAATTTCAAGTTTTTAGTGGAGTAACATTGAAACCAAAAAAAGAGTAACATATTAATTAAATAGTTTAATTAATATCTTAGTTTTATTGGGTTTGAAATTATGGCTCTATTCGTCCCTCTACCATCCTTGTAAATATTGTTTAGATAAATGAAATTATTGCTTTAATTAATTAACTTAGAGTTATTGAATTCTAAACTAAATACCACTTAAAACAAATTAATTATGAAAATTTATAATTATTAAAAAATAAGATTATTTTATAATAAATAATAATTTATTAACAGAAGACACGGAGGGAAACATTCTCTATGTAGTCTAAAGCTTATTTACCAAGTTTCCATATTTAGGACCTTATACTTTTGGATAAGAATGATTTAATTTAAATTTGGAAACTTAAACTTTGAAACAAATGAGATTGGGTAATGAGAAAATTTTCTCTCTCCTTTATTCTTAATTTGACGCCACATACAAATAACGTATCTGATAGAGTATTTGTATATGGTAGCACCTACAATAGATACAGAAAGGAAGAAAATCTCGTTTATTTTAATTAAATAGTTGATATTTAAAATTAAAATAAAAGAAGTTTATAGAATTAATTGGGTCTTCTATTTTCTATAAATAGAGGTATCCCCTATTCATTTTACACATAATTAAGAGTCTTGGAGACACTGTAAAAACTTTGCCAAAACTGTTGCATAGGCGTGTAGAGAAAAACAGAGAAAAAGAAGTGTTCATTTTCCCAAGACCTGTTTTACTCATACCTTGAGATTAACAGATGACAAAAGAGAGCAAATGACCTTTTAAAAAACCTTAGGGCCCGTTTGGTTCCATTTTATAAAATGTTTTGTGTGTTTTTGAAAATTTTAAAAATGAGACAACAAGTGAGAACACGTTTGGTTACAAGGTAAGCCCAAAAACCGAAATGAAAACATTTCTGGACTCTTTGAGAAACTAGGTTAAAAATGAAAACGAATTGAGCTCGGTTTCATTTCTTCTTTGTTCTCCATCTTCGACGTTTTCAGATGGCAAAATCCGTTCGATCTGCCCTGCTCTTCAAACCCCTCAACCCATCGATCTCGCTTTGCTCTATTTTCCCCCCTTTCGCATCGTTGCATCTGTCCTCTTTCGCTACTTCCAACTAAGTGAAGTCGTGCATTTTCATTTTTCTTGAAGTTGTCGTCATGGGTTTTGGTGGATCTCCTTTTCCGACGCTCTTTAAACCCCTCAACCCGTCAATCTCACTTCGCTCTATTTTCCCCCCTTTTGCATTGTTGCATTTGTCCTCTTTCGCTACTTCTGACAAAGTGAAGTCGTGCATTTTCATTTTTCTTGAAGTTGTCGTCATGGGTTTTGGTGGATCTCCCTTTCTGACGCTGTGGTTTGTGAAATCCAAAAGGTACGTCGTTCTCTTTCTTCTCTCATGTCCTTTCCTCCGTGATTCAAGGGGTTCCCCCTTCACTGACAGAATCATGTTTACTCTAGCCATGTTTTTTTCATGCATGTTGTTTAGCTTCCCATCATTTTAACAATTGCTCTCTCGTATGTCAACTTCGTTTGTTTCCATTTCATGTGGATGGCTTTTGTTCTCAGTTGAGTGTAATTGCATCTTTTCTTTGGTTAATGTGAAAATTAACTTGTGACCTTTAATTTTAGCCAATTGATTATCACAAAAGGAATCATAGATTAGCGTTTTTTTTAGCCCCTTGTCCTTACAGAGCTGAGAGATCATTTACAAAGAAAAGGAAGGTAGAGAAATCATTAAAAATAACTGTAAATGTGTTAATCGATTGAAAACAATAATGAAAAATATCATTTGGTTTGATAATCTCAATTGAAAAATTTTTAAACGATTATTTTCAAAAACAGGTAAACCAAATGCATTTTCATTTTTTTGCTTATTTTTAAAAATGACAAAAACTAATAATCAAACACAATTTTCAAAACAAGCACAACACGTTCTTCAAAATATTCTCATTTTTAACTTTTTACAAAAATCAAAAACAAAATAAAAACAATATCAAATGGGCCCTTTATTCCTTATATGCCTACTTATTTGTCCATCCAATGCCAAGGACTTAGCAAAGAAGATTTTGATCTCAAATAGAAAATGGTCATCTTTGGTAGAAGAATTTCAATTTATTCTTTTCCTCTATCGAGCAAAAATGTATATATATTTAATCTATAACATATTTTGTAAAAGTTTTATGAAAATTTTTGTTACATATGTTTCGCACCTTTACCACATTTTTTTTTTTTTTTTTTTGGCTAAAATTATTTTAGAATACCTATAAGCACGATAGAGGGTTGACGGAATCTAGGTTTTTGGGATTTGTCGAAATATGGATTTTGGGTTGATTATTTTTTATTGTAAAATTAATCTATATTTTAGAAACTAATTTATGTAATATGAAAGTATTTTTTTCAGGGAAAAGTTTTGTAAAATTGGTTTTATTTTTATTGTAAAATCAATATTTAAAACTAATGCTAATGTGCTTGTGTTTGAGACTAGTGCCCAAGAAGGATGTTTATGCTCGTTTAGTTATTGTTTGTACTTTTTTAGTTCTTGTTTGTGATTGATGTTATGTTTGTTTTGATGGGACTTGTTCCTTGTTTGAAGGAGTGATTGCCAAGACCACTTGTTGACGGAGCTAACACTTGCCAGTGGTTTGGCGTGATAGAGGCGAGTTTGAGTCCAACAATAATACGATGGAGAAGGGCGTAAAAACTTTAATATCTATAATTCTTAAAACTCAATAAATTTCATAAAAAAGATTTAGAGTGCACCTTAATTTATAGCTTCAATTTTCAGAGAACTCTAGAACAAATATTTCTAAGAAGAATAATCTAGTTTCTCTCTAAACCCACAATTTCCTTTAACTTATTTTTCTAATGGAGAGAAAGATACAAAAATTGAGTGGGTGGAGAGAGAACTAGACTTTTATTTATGGAACCTCTATAGGTGCCTTTCCATCAAAATATATATCTCTTTAGATATAGACATATCTTTTCAAATATAGACACATCTTTTAATAAGAGTTGCAACCCCTCATAGCCAATAGAATTTTAATATTTAAATAATTATTAAACTAAATAAATAAAAAAATAAATATGACAAATTTTATAAGCTTTTAATTAATTATGTGGGCCATAATTCTAAAAAAGAGAGGAGGAAGAAGATGGTTTCTCATATTGTTATTTTTTTATTTTACTTTTAGAATAAATAAGTTTTACATTATATGTGGTAGGTTGATTTTAATTTAGTGCTTTTTTTTTTAACCATAGATGCAAGTTTAAGAGTCTCGTATCACCGTTGGATCATTTTCCACCATAAACATGTCCAAAAAAAAAAAAAAACTAATTGAATATAGCAAATCTATTAATTTAGTTTTTTTTAAATAACTTAAGAGCTCGTTTAAGGAGAACTAAAACTTTTTAGTTTAAACTCTTGAAATAAGATCTAACATGTTAAACATTTTTAAGATCTAAAACATTAAACATTTTTGGTAGTTAATTTGCAAGTTGACACTGCAATTATCTTTAGGTACTTTTTAGTATCTTATTATTAGAACATTAATTTTTTTTTCTTTTCTAATTAATTTGCCACAAATTGATGATTCAAAAAATAAAATATGAAAATTAAAAACCTTCTAAAAAATAAATTCTTTAAAAAAGTAAATATTTTGAAATTCTTTAAATTCGCGTAACAATCTACTGAAATTAAAAAATTCTTGGACAACTCCTCTAGTTTACAATATAAAAAATACTTTTGTCATAATTATTATTTATTTTCCAAACAAATTCTCTAAATAAGCAAACATCAAAAGTGATATTTGATCACCGATTTGAACCGAAGAAAATCAGTTCTAACCAGCTTTGTTATAGTATTTTTTCTCATATAATTTAAATTGTTATAGTGTTTCTAATTTAAACTAGCGATCCAAATGCCATTTAAACCATTCAATATTCTTTGATGTTTTTTTCTTAAGAGTCATGGTGTGTGAGCATAATCGAATCTTTTGAAATTCTCAAAAAATTAATCAATCCCTCATTCTCCTTCATATCCTCCTTGGCTTATGCATTCATCAACAACCAAAAGGGAGCACCTCAAAACTAACTCTAAATGCCAAGAAAAGATCAGGTTAATTGTATAGATATACCTTATAGTTTAAACTTTCATAAATTTATCAATCTATTTTTTAAAACAATTGACTCGATTTTTTAATAAAGATACACAAAAAATCCTTAAACAATATTTGAAAAAACATTTTAAATGGTTTAAAAATGCCAAAACCATAAAATAAAACATCATTTTTTAAGGAAAGCAAATCTGTTCGGCCATAATTGTTTAAAGAAAAGCATAAAAATTTTCTTAAATTTATTTTTCAGAATCTACTCAAAGGTATTTTTGTCTTTCCACTTTGTGTTTCAATTTAAACAGCCACTAAAGGACTTTGTATATTCGTAAGCATTAACTAAGATTGTTAAACATCAGGAAATTTTTGAAGAGCCATCTCCTTGTAGGAGAGTAGGCTTCTTGGAACTCTGTTATGTGTGAGGGACTTCAAAAGTATTTAAATTAGTTTCATGCCTCATCCTAGAAAATGTCTAAGCTAAACAAGAGACAAAGTGAACCCGTATTATTTAAATTACAATAATTACTATGTAATTCAGTTGACTCGTAATGATTAATATTCTATTTTTTTTTACTATAGAGTTGAAGCTACATTCTAGAATATAAAGAAACTTTAAATGATAATTTTAAGCTTAGCCACGGATATAACCAATTCTTACAATCTTATTTAAAAAAAGTATTGCCCAATTTTATTTATATATTTGTGAACTTAACAATCTAAACTATTAGAGTGTTTGTGAATGTATTTGAAACTTATAAGTTGAAAACAAAAAACTGCAGCATGTGAGAGCCTTACAATGTAGCATTTTTTCTTTTATATTGTAGCATGTGAAAGCAGTTGGAACTTATTGGTGACTAAAATTTGCCTACACCAAGATCATGATAATTGGGAGAGATAGATGATAAATACGACTAGGAGAACAATTAATTCTTGACTCGAGACAAAAAAAGTAAAATGCTGAAAAGTAAATGAATACAGGAATTTATAGTGGTTTGGTTAAAATGGCCTACATTCGCTTGTTGTTTTTCACTACATAGAGAACAATGATTATAGGAGGGGTGCAATTTCAACTGCGGTTTTTTGGATGAAGGCTCCTCTATAAATAGAGAAGTGAGAGACAAGAGGGGGGATTGGATTTGGAAGAGTGAAAGGCTTCATATTTCAAGATTTGTTTTTAGAAATATATCCGAGTGTTTGGTGAGGAGTCTAGAGTGTGTATTTTTTTAGAAAATTAAGGTAACAAAAAAAAAAAAAAAAGAAGTGGATGCAGGTCATTTTAACCAAACCACTATAAATTTCAGTGTTTATTTACTTTTCCACATTTTTTCGTTTCAATTCAAGTGTCAACTGTTCTCTTAATGTATTTATCATCCATCTCTCTCCATTATCACGATTATGGTGTTGGCGAATTTTAGCCATCAACATTACTAATAACTTGGACTAAGTCGTCAATATTTAGGGAGCGTTTAGTATGCAGTAATCTTGAGGGTGGAAATAAAAATCTACAAGATTCCTATATTTGGTACAAGAATTATGATTTTTGGATTCTTAGGTAGCTCAATCCCATAGGATTCACTTTACTTTATTTTAAAGTAATCTAAATCCCACCCAACAATGTGATATTCATATTCTCAGGAATATCAAAACAAAGAATCTCACATTTTTCCCATGATAGTGATGATAAATAAACAATATAAAATAATACAAAAACTATTAAATATTTATAATATTATTATTTAATGTTAATATTAATATAAAATAATAATAAATTATAAAGAATTATATTATTATTATTTATATTTGTATTCGTATTCATATTCATATCTATATATTATATATTATTTACCATAAAAATATATTATATCATATATATATAATATTTTACCATAATTATATTATTATTAAAATAATAATTTGATAATAAAGATAATAATAACATTAACAATAAATAAAAATATATAAAATATATTACATATACAATATTTAAGTAATATATTATTATTAATTAATACTAGTACATAATATACATAAATACAATAATATAAAATAAGATAAAAATAATTTAATACTATTTATTATATAATATAAATATAAATATTATATTAATATAAAAAATAAATATTTTTATAATAAGGATAATGATAACATTAACAATAATGATAAAAATATAATAGTATAATATCAATATG
>CAMOHE010025338.1:0-13451 GCA_946598075.1 Artocarpus hirsutus | reverse complement strand
GAGTCCGCCGACCGGACTTACGATCAGTATAAGTATTTGGTAGGTTAAATTACCATTCAAGGCATGTAAGACTTTAACTTTTCTTTTATTCTGGACTGTGGTTGTATCATAATATTGTCAGTACTATATGTGTGTGCACAATATGTGGGCTAGTGGGACTCATACGCGTTTCACCCCATATTTAATTATTTTAATGTTATTTCTATTTGTTTAATTATTATGATAATTCATTTATTTCTTTAACTTTTCTATTCAAACGATTTTAAAATTATCACCTTTTTATTTATAAATTTCATTCTAAAACCCTATTTTTAACCAAATCCTTACTTAATTAATTTAATTAAACCACCACGTCACCTCCCGTACTCCGGGGCGTGACATATTAGCACTCCGTCTTATATTATTTAAAAATAATATGATATTTGATGACATCAAAGCACTATATTATTTTATACAAAATCAAAAATTAATACAATACAGATCATGATATCAAATATGACCAAAAACCTATATATTAGTCTAACGCCCTTAAGTGGGAGTTAACCGTTTTTAATAAATAAAACAAAGATTATAAAATAAAAATAAAACTTCACAACAAATATGTTTGGGACTTAAATGAAAACTCTCAAAACAAAATAAAATATAAACAACAATTAAACCATAGTTTAATGTAGCACCTTTAAATATAATAATGTAAAACTGTTATCATTATCATTCCAACCCTCAATGCATCTTAATACAGTCACAGAAAGTAACAAACGATGCTTACATTTCCATGAAGAACATTCTCAACACATGATACAATTCCATCATAATACAGCTATATAGCTTCTTCAACTATGTATCTTGTCACCACCTCACATATTCTGAGTCTTGAAAATATGAAAATATGAGGGAATGAGCGACAACATGCTCAGTAGAAAAAACCATTACTCACCTTTAGGTTTATATCCTTACCACATTAAAACCTGCATGGTTAGTTAGTTCTCATCATTATTCATCAATTTTATCATGTTCAATTCCGATGAATATCTTATGATCATTCTTGCTAAGTTCCATGTATATATATATACATATTAATTTAGGATTCAATTATGATCATCTACATCCATTGTATAATAGAATATCATATCACTCGACTCAACGAAACCTAAATGGGCACACTTGATCACCCTCCAAACATTCCAAAGGTATTCTAGTGAGGGGGCATCAAGCCTCAAGTTTTCACAAGTTGATTCTTGTACAATACGTTCTGGGACTTTCGAATCAAGGGAGCATCATCACCTCCCTCTATTTTACCTTTAAGGGTGTTCGTGCCCAAGAACGTAATCGTCGCCCTCTTCACGTCTCACCATTCCTTTATAATCAATCATTATTTATAGAGTTAATTTTTCTAATCATGCTTCTCAATTTACAATAATATATGTCAAATCAATTTATTCCTCGCTGTATTATATAGGAGGAGTTCACGTCATTGTCTCATCTATTATACTCATATAAGAGCAGTTCAACATATATATATCTTGTAATAAACAACCAATTTTTAATTCTATAAAAATCTCGCAAAAGATGAGTAATATAATCCCTACCCCTTCGCAAATTACCCTGCTGATAACTTCCAGCTCACAATAACAAGCTCACCACGTAAGCTCCAAGTACTCCGTCATCCTACGACGTATAAAATAACTATACTTTAACTAAAATTCCTAATCCCTAATTATACCAATTTATCATCTATTCTTATCAATGTGCCATAATCATTTATATGAAATCCTTGGAACATTTTGTAACACAAAATGATGAAAACACATGAATTTGGATTATCCGATTAGCCTGCAGATTAAGTTCGGCCTACTGCCCGAGGCAAAATCTAAAAAACACTAGTTTTCTGTTTTTAAAGATTTTGAGCTTCAAAGCTCAGTCCAACCTCTTTTAACAAACCCCAAAACATGAAAAATAAACAAAAACCATAGATTATCATGCCAAGAAAACACATAAATCTTTTTTCCTAATTTTTTTTTGTGTAAAAAATGCATAAAAATTCTCAAACATTGACTTTTATAGAACTTTACAAAAACATGATCTAAATAGGAAATTGTTCAAACTCAAAACAAACACAATTCAATTTGCATGTATATAAAAACACAAGCCCAGATCATGAAATGAAAATCAATTACATAATCTAAACATTGCAACTTGGAATAAAGGGAAGGTAGAGAAGAATTTGGGTTTTTGGTTAGAAACTCTATCTTGTTTCCTTGAGAAATTGTTATTATGCTTGATTCTTTGCTTGAAAAAAGAGATCCTAAGTTGAGATGAAACTTTTTGATCAAATTAAGAAGGTGAAGGAGAGGGATGAAATATAAAGAGGGAGAGAAAGGGTGAGTGGTGTGAAATGTGGGGAAAAATGTGTTATCCGATATGTTTTAGAAGTTGGTGACTTTGGGCATATGAGTGAATAGTCTTATTAGGAGACTCAAAAAAAAAAAAAAAGAAAGAAAGGGGATAAGGCCTTTGTGGGGAATCAAGGCATGTGACTTGTTTGATTCAAGTCTTATTTTCTTTTTAACTATTATATGAGAAAGACAATAAAAGAGGGTCTACCGTGGCATTTTAGTAAATATTCTAAATCAATATTGGAAATTATAGGAAATTCTAAAAATAAGTAGAAATAAATATTGTGAAATAGATTTTAAATGAAACAAATTTTTAATTAGTACACTAATCATTAATTTAATTACCATAATACCTATTAGGAAAATAACGAGTGTCACAATAAGACCATATTATATAATTTAAACCACAAGTATATATTAATAAACCAATCAAATATTTAAAATATAAAAATTGATATAAAAGTTAAAGTTTTAGAATGAGATTTGGGACTGGAGATTAGGGTCGAGGTCAAGATTCGAGATTGGAGTCGAGGTTGGGCTCAGGATTTGACGTTAGGGTCGATATTCGAAGCCAGGCTTTAGGACCAAAGTTGGAGTCTAGATTTACAGTTTAGGTCTTGGATTTAAGACTAGAGTTTAGGATCGAGGTAAGGGTAAGGGTTAGGATTCAAGATAGGGGTCATGGACGGGATTTGGGGTTGGTGTCGAGGTCAGGATTTGAGACCAAGATTGAGGTGGGGATTCGGGGTCCTGGGTCAAGATTTGAAATTGAGGTTAGAGGTCAGGATTCGAGCCTAAGGTTAGGGTCAAGATTGGCATCAAGATTCAGGACGCGAGTCGAGGTCGAGATTCAAGACAATGGTTAGGGTTGAAATTCAAGACCAGGGTCATGATTGGGGTCGAGATTTAGGGTTGGGATTTAGGACCAAGGTCAGGATCATGATTCAAGATCAGTGTTGAGGTTGGGCTTAAATTCAGGGTCAAGATTCAAGATCGGGGTCAAGGTTAAGGTCATCAGGATTAAAGATCGAGGATGGGGTAAGGATTCAGGATTGGGGTAAAGGCCAAATTAAGGACCAAGATTGAGGTTGGAATTCTGGACCGACGTCGCAGTTATAGTCAAGGTTAAGATTCAAGACTGAAGTCGAGGTCCGAATATGGGATCGAGATTAGGATTAAGTATCAGGACCCAAATAGGGTCGAGATTTTGGACTAGAGTTGATCAGAATTCGAGACCAGGGCCATGGTTAAGGTCAAGAATTAGTACTGAGTAGATGTCAAGGTCAGGATTCGGGTCAGCCCAATTTTTTGAAGTGTGATAGATATATACTTAATATATAAGATCTTAAATACAAAATATAAGATGAAAGACCTTTATATTATTATGTTGGATTCACAATTAATCCCATATATCTTATTCTATATTGGAGTATTCATTTTGTATTCAATTATTTTATTTTTTATTATCTCTATTTTTATTATGTCTATGTATATTCTACAGTTTTAGATCATGGATTGACTCAAATATCACAATTTCTTATATCCATTCTATATATTGTCCTTTTTATTTTGTGTTATAATATAAACTGCTCAGTATGCAAGATTTTATGAAAAAAGTTCTTAAGATTCATACATAAAAGGAAATACCCTACCCTGATCCCAAATCAAGAATATCGACCCTGACCCTAATCCATATCTTGATTCTAGTCTCGAATCCTGAGCTCAACCCTAAATCCCTAATTTCAACCTCAAACTTGAACCTGGTTTGAAATCCCGACCCTGACCTCAGTCTCAAATCCTAACTTCGACCCCAAATTCTGACCCTAATCTTGGTCCCAAACACCGACCCTTGTCTTGGTCCTGAATCCTGACCCTTACCAAAAACTGTGAATCCCTAACTCAACCCTGGTCCCGGATCCTTACCTCGACCTCATCCTTGGTCTTGAATCCCAACCCCAACCCTCGTCTTGACTCTCATATCTCGATCCCATCTCTGGTCTTGGATCCCTACCTTGACCCCAACCCCAATCCTAAATCCCGACCCCAATCTGGTCTTGAATTTTTACCTTAGAATTAGGACTCAAATTTAGTATATTTAAAATTTAAATACTAATACAACACGGTAGTAAACAAACATTATATTATGTAATACAACATGTTAATTTGATGTAAATTCAAACAACATATTGTATAACACTAATACAATATAATATAAAACAATATGATACGCTAAATGTGTCCTTTTTAAAATGTCTATTCCGGAATTAGTCTTCATGTATTCATAGAGGGACACACCAGAATGCTACAAAATGAAGATAGAATTTTGGGATATTTTGGGAAAATATCTATGAAAAGAACATTGCGCAAAACATAAAATGCTTTTTTGTTTTTGCTTTGTCATTGCTCCTTTGAGACTTGAACGGGCGTAAAATATATTTGGATATCTATCAGAATGACCCTGAAAATTCTTATAATCTAACTTTCTTTCAAAAGGTTCCAAGTTCTTTTTCACTTAAGCCACTGCAGCTGGACATGTCCCCCAAAACGTCATGATCACTCGTTAAACGCCAACCAACTATTTATCGTACAAAACCCAAAAGAAAAAGGATGTTGCAAAGGAGGCCAAAAGGTATTCACTTATCAATTCCCACATTTTTATTTTTTGAATATAATTCGGGTGGTATTATTGAACCATAGGCCTCAAATTAAGCCTACACTCACAAAAAAAGGCGGGGTTTGTCCTGGGGGTTAATTTAAGCATATTTAAAATTTGCTTAACTCTAAAACATTTACTTCTCAACTAATAGATATTAATCGTGTGTGTACTATATAAGCTATCGAAACAAGTTCATTATGTTGGAAAAATTCATTTGAAGAATGTTCATATTTATTACTCTTATCCTATTCACCCTTATCAAATATCTAGTAATTTTGGACCACAGTTTCTATTTTACTTTGGATATTTCAGACAACTTGGTCCAAAATTATCCACTTGGGCAGTCCTCTCCGGTTGCGTGTTAGATATATATGCATACACACACACACACATGTTCCATATATAACTAGTTAGAGTTTGTATTCAAACTTTTTAATCTAACTAATGTGTTGCTTTAATTGCTAACAAGAATAGATATGACTCATAAGTAAATTTAATAAAATTCATCTATTGAAAAAATAATCACTCACCAGCTACATGATACCGATGAAAAGTTGAGATATCTAGTATTATTATGTCATGTGTTACATGTTACTCTTGTTGTGTATATGCCCTATAGAAGGGGACTCAGTTTTTCTATATCATTATCATGATTTTGCTGAGAAAAATATTGTATACATTTATGAACAACTGAAATGCCTTCTTATAAATAGAATAGGTTTGGTAACTTATCCCCTAGAATTCTTTGTCCTAATATTGTGGTAGAACAACAATACTACACTAATATATCCTCCCTATATTTTAGTAGGACGGGGGATTGCTAATGAGACTTAGGGCAAGGTGGGGCAATTTCTCGTCCCATATATTAGGGTCAGAATTCTTTGTCCTAATATTGTGGTAGAACAAAAATACTAGTATATACTCCCTAAATTTTAGCAGGACGGAGGATTGCTAATGGGATTTAAGGCAAGGTGGGGCATTTTTTGTCCCAAGTGTTAGGGTTAGGTGGCATTGATTCATACCGCAACTTTCTTTGATTTTAATTTTTTATTAATTTAATATTAACAGTAGTTTTAAACATTATATTTAATTACTAGAATTTTTAGTTTAAGTTAATTTTTAACACTTCAAATTTTTAATGACACCTCCACTTTTTAATTTATTTAAGTGACACAAGAGGCAAATTTGTAAAATTTTTAAAATTCGGAAGCAAATAGAAAGTAATAGTCGACGTTTGAGAAGTAGTTACAATTTTTTTTTTTTTTTGAGGAAAGAGGTACTTAAAAATTTGTCTCAAAATTAATTCAAAACTAAAGTTTAAAGATAACAGTGCAAGTAGTAAAATCGCCACAAAATGGTATGATCTCGTAATCAAAAATCATTGAAGCTAATATGCTCAACGTATGATTCCCATCCTCCACACAACAATAAATCCACAAAAAAACAAAAAAAATGATAGCTTCAAACAAATCGTTGCTTGTAAAGAGAGGCATCCAAAATCTTACGTCCCCCACCTTAATACACGTGAATGTCATCCACCCTCTTAAGGGTGTGCCACGTCAGCCCTAAAAATCTAGACGCACCAATCAGGGTCTGCCACTCCAGCGGATAAGGAACCTTTTCCAGGAAATCTCAAAAGTTTGCAGGCGGTATGGGTGGCATACTTGGACTAATCCGAATGGGGACAATCCATGCTTGGCCTATCATCAGGATTAGAAAGTTTTTGTTACCAACATATCGCTCGCACATGAACAAATTTACTGAAATACCCTTGATGCCGACTTCGGGTAACTAGTAAGAATTTTTGTTGGCAAGTATCTAACTGACTAGTGATAAAAATTGTTTGAATGAAAAAGAACCACTGTAATAATAATATTACTGCTTATAGATTAATAACATGCGAATTCGAATTAATAAAAATGTAAAGTTTTATATACTATAGTATAAAATTTTTATATGTTATAGTTTTTAAACAAATTTTTCAATTTAAATATATTTGTCAAACATGCTATAAATTAAGTTAGGAAATAATTAATCAAAAGAAAGAAGTTTAAAGAACCTCTTAAAAGACAAATCCATGACCACTCTGCCATCTTTCATAAATAGTTAAAATTTGAATCTTAATGTGTATATATATGTTTTTACGTGGAAAAAAGTGATAAATGAGACTATATAAAATCAACATGACAATAAATTAGACCCCATGAAAAAGGACTCAAGAGCTTTTGGAAAAACCAAAAGTGACAGAAACCTTGAAAACTATTAAGGACAATCAAGTTATAACTGGATTTATGCTTTCTAATTTTCTAGTTTGATGAAATTCCTTAAAAAAAAATCTCTAGTAACATTCAATTTGACAAGTCAATTTGTTTGTGAAAATTTGCACCAAGAGCCATAATCCATACTAACGTTAGGTAATTAACTTGGACCATACTATTTCCTCTCTTTCCGAAAGAAACATAATGATCAGAAACTGCTTTCGTCTCTACCTTCTAATCTTCCTTTCCTCTTCTTTTCCCCTTTTTAATTACCACAATAAAATAAATAAATTATTTACTTGAAGAATGAAACTTAAAATCCAACTGCTCCAGGCCCAGCCCAAAGAACCGCTTACCTTTGCCCATTTTAGCAGTACTTACAAAAACCCAAGTAACATGGTGGATTGGACGGGTAGGAGTGGGTTGTCGATTGGTAATTTTATGGAGACGGGAAATTAAAAGAAGAAGGCCAATTTGGTAAATGAGTCAAAATAATTAAATCCCGTTCAAAAATTAAAAACAAAAAACAAAACAAAAAGAAAGAAGAAAAGAAAAGAACAAGAAAGAGAGAGCGTTGTAAAATGAAGAGAGTGGTCCCCACACTCAGAACTGCTGAGACTGAGGCTTGTCGCTTCCTCTGCTCTTATCTCTCTCGCCCCATTTTTTTCTTCTCCTCAGTTCACTTCACTCTAGAGAGAGAAAGAGAGAGAGAATTTGGCTGACCAAATGCTCTATATGTGCGACGGTTCTTACCCTTTTATCTGCTCCGCCCCCTCGTGACCTTCTTTCTTTCTTTCCCTTCTCTTTCCCACACGACACCATACTTTATTACCTCTCTCTCTCTCAATCTCCGTTTTTTTATGCAGTACTTTTCACCCAATATTTAGCTCGGACTCGTCCGTTCCTTTATTGGGTAACTTTCCTTCCCAAAATATTTTCCCTCCCTTTCTTCCAAAATTCCTTCTCATCATGCTCTGATTCCTCTCTCTGTTCTCTGTAAATAAATTTGAGCTGTTCGGTTCTTTGGGTTTTGTGGAAAAAGAAAGGAAAAAGTCTCGCTTTTTCCAGAGAAAAACAATTCTCTAGCCAGGGAATTTTTTTTTGGCTTTTTCTAACCTTTTTTCTTTTCCATTAAAAAAAAGGCCCAGAAATTTTTCTTACCGTTTGTCTGTACTTTTCAAAGGGTTTAGGGTTTTGGCTATGGCTTTTTCCAGTTTGTAGAAAACCCAGAACTTTCTTCGTTAAAAGCTTTCGGCTTCAATGTTACTTCCAAGGAATCACCATCTCCAAATGTCGTCCTGCTTGGCCGGCGGTTGCGGTGGGGGAGGAGGAAGAGCTTATGCTTTTGATCTGGAGATTCTGAAGTCTCCGTTAACATCTTCATCTCCATCCTCAACCTCAACAACTTTGTCGGAATCCAGCAATTCCGGCCTCACAATCACCACTAGGAAACATCGGACTCCTCGAAAACGTCCCAACCAGACCTACAACGAGGCGGCTGCATTGCTCTCCACCGCCTACCCCAACCTCTTCTCCCCCAAACACCTCGCCTCCGCCGCCAATTCCCGAACCTTCTCGAAATCGCCTTTCTTCTCGCTTTCTGATGATTCTTCCGAGCTGTTTTTCCCCTTCAGAATCTTCGACGTAGACGATTCCACTTTTTTAATGGAGCACAAACCAAGTGGCGGCGTCCGAACAACATTCGATCCGAAATTCTCGTTCTCTACTTCTTCGTCGACGACCTCGTCGGAGAAATCCTCCTGCCTCAGCCCCGGGGAATTCGATTCTTCTCGGACGGCGACGACGGCGAGCTTTTGTCCTACTAGCTCCATGGACTACGAGGAGGAGAACGGGGATTTCGACTACGCCGAACCGATTCTCGACGAGAAGGCCGACGATGGCGGAGGAATTGACAGCATCATGGGGAATTTAACTGTCGAATCCTCTTCCGATTCGCCACCGATACCAGGGTCTAATAGCAATGGTTGTTTTGGGTGTCCAACAGGAATGGGACTGGGATTAGGATTCGAATTAGGGCTTGGAATGAGAAGAGGAGGAATTGTTTGGGCTTTGAGGCATCACCATGAGAATGAGAATGACAACGACTGTAATTGGTGGAGCTTTCCGACCGTGCATATGGAGGCGCTCTCGCCGAGGTTCGGAAAAGGTTCGAATTCGGCGTTGGAGAAGGAGAAGGCGAAGAAGAAGAAGATGAAGAAGGTTGCGGCAGTGGTGGAGAGAGAAAAGGCAGCGGAAAAGGCCGGCGCCGGCGAGAAGAAGAATCTGGAATTGCCGAAGAACAATAGCAAAGCCGGGTCAGGGTTGTTGCTGAAGCTGAATTACGATGGTGTTTTGAGCGCGTGGTCGGATAAGGGCTCGCCGTTCTCCGACGAGGCTGACGCGCCGGGAAACGACGTCGCTGTAGGTTTCTTGTCCTCCTCCGTTTGGAAACTGAAGTGTCGGAAAGAGAAAAAGAAAAAAATAAATAAATAAATAAGAGAGAAAAGTTACCTGAGTTTTTAGACATCCAAAGTTGATGCTGTGGTGTCACGCTCCACATAAACGTGGAACAAGAAGAAAGTGAGGAGTGAAAACTGAACTGAATTTTCAACTTTTTAAAATTTCTTTATTTCTTTTGATATTTGTTTTTTTGGCAGTGTCTTTCTCCTTACTTTATCTTCTACAGGCTACAATGCGTTTTTGGATGTTAATGGGACCCATTTGTTGGGCCAGAAGTGTTTTCATTACCGTGGATTTGTTCCACGATAAAAAAAAGAAATTAGAAGAAGAATATTCAGTTGCAATAAAAAAAAGGTTTTAATCACAAAAAGAATATTCATTTGCAGTAGAAAAAAATACCCTCTGCTCACTATTTAGAAAAAAAAATCGCAAAAAAAAGGATTTTAATTATAAAAAACAGTTTAAAATTCCTCAAAGCCAAAGTCGAAAATATAAAACGATTATTGGCTTGTCAAATTAAACAAATTACTACCTCTTCATAATAACGCGGCAATGAGTCGTTTTCTGTTTGTCTATTTTTGTCCAACACATTTTGGGGGAATGACGAGAATGTACGGGAAAGTGAATTTGTCTTTGTTTGCGAAGCACTGAATAGTAGCTCTTTGCTTACTTTCTTTTTATAATTGGAGCAGGCCAGGCTGACGCAAATGGATTTGTTTCCGGAGACCGGCGGAGTGAGAGAAGCTAGTGTGTTACGCTACAAGGAAAAGCGGCGTACGCGCCTATTCTCCAAGAAGATCAGGT
Source organism: Artocarpus hirsutus (assembly GCA_946598075.1). Lineage (NCBI taxonomy): Eukaryota > Viridiplantae > Streptophyta > Magnoliopsida > Rosales > Moraceae > Artocarpus > Artocarpus hirsutus. The sequence continues at coordinate 2,877 of CAMOHE010025338.1, read as the reverse complement.
ACCAAGTGAGAAAAGTCAACGCTGATCGACGGCCCAGAATGAAGGTTCGCTCTTCTTCTTCTTTTTTTTTTTTTTCTTTTTTTCATTAATATCTTAAACTGTCATCACTGCTTGTGATGATTGAGGCGCTAATAAAATATGACTAGCTCTGCCAAAATAATAATAATAATAATAATATTATTATTATTATTAACATCATACATTTCAACTTTTTTAAAAAAAAAAAATATTAGGTGAAGAATTTAAACGTTTCACTTTTCAATGAGTCATGTATAAATTTACGGTTAAATAGGTGCAACCTTACCATTTCTGTTTTTATGATCAATAATAGCAATGATATCACACATTTTTATTTTCGATGATTGCTACGGGTTTTATGTACGGCATGCTCTGTGCTCTATTAGGCTATCACGGTGCATGCTTTATTTTAAGCGCTGGATTTAATGAAAATCAAAAGAAAAAAAATGTAAAACTCAAAATGTGATACAGATTTAATACTAAGGGAATCTTTTCGGTTTATACTCTTAACGTGAAAATCTCTATTGAGACGGGATTAGACATAATGGTGGGGTCTACTGATGTCTCACTTTGTCACTCAATTCTATGAGGATTTTGGAAAGTAAAATACTATCGCATTTAATATGATTCCACATTGTGGTGGTGGTTAGATTTTTTGTACTTTTTAATGCTTAACAATCATTTTTTTCTTCTCTCATGCTCTTCTTACTGCCAAACATTCCGTGACAGCAAAGCCTAACTGATATTAGCTCGAAGAATCTTTGGGGTTTTTTTATAGGTTCTTTGAATTTATCGACTTTACATGTTTTTTTTATTTCTAAAATAAGTTTGATGTGATACGATGTTCATGTAGTAAGTTTTCATACGTACAATACGAAAGTTTATTTTACATAGTCCTTTAAACAAAGATGAACTTTGCATTTATCTTTTAGATTAATTAAGGACATAAGAAGGCCATTGAATTTTTTAGTTATAAATTGTGGATTCTGACGGTCTTTTACATTCAGTTTTTTTTTTTTTTTCATTAATTTTCTTGAACAACAATCTTATCTGTTTGTAAAGAAAAAGAAAGCTAGATATTGTAACATAATGAGGTGTCATCGGGTTACTCTCAAAATGAGTGAGTCCCACCCAGTGAGAGTAATATACCAATTGAACCCTTGGAGTTGAACAAAGACGCTTATTTGTAAAATATGCAATATGTCATCGCGATTTGTTATTGCTTATAATTTAAGAATCTTCACCTAAAAAACTTATAGGAAAATAGTTTTGAGCAAAAAAAGATTTTATATTATGGCAGTTTAAATTTTGTAAGAAAAAATACTATAGCAAAATAAATTAAACTAATTATTTGGTTTAGGTTCATTTTGGAAATGCAAGGTAGGAATCTTAGATCATGTTTAAAAACATAAGATGTCGATTTGTTTTCTTATTATTTTGCTTGGAACATAGAGATGCCATTTTCCCATGTATTATAAAAAAACTGTATAAAGCCAAGAATTTTTATTTGCATATGAGACAGAGGACGATCTGGCTTGGTCACACCCGATCTATCCAGCCAATTGGCATAACTGTGACGCACATTTGTCCATTATGACAAACATTGGTTAGCTTGTCCTTTTTTATTTTGTAGTATGTGAGCATTTAAATCACTATTTAGAACTGAAAATACTGTACCAATTTAAATATTACAAGAAAAATATCAATTTGAACCTAAATTTTTTTAGTTTGAACCAAGTTATCAAAGACTGTAGGGACAATATATTAGCAAAATAACTCACAATATTAAGATTTTAGACCTTAAAGTACAAATATAGTTACAAGTGACACGAGATATGGACTCCACGTTTTTTTGCTCATGATGGACCCCAAGTTTGAATGTGCTAGGTGGTCTTCTATCTCTTATTAGTGTTCTTTTGTTTCTTACAGGGACGATTTGTTCGGAGGCCTAATTCAAAGCATGAATACTGGTGAAAGACAACACAATTTAAAGGAAATATATTTATCCCTTTTTGATTGAGAGCGTCGTCACTATTTCTAGCGTCATTAATGCCTTGACTTTCAATTTTTTTTTCCTTTTTACCCATTTTTGTTTCTATTTTTGTTTTTTTCCCCCTAATGTTTATCATAATAAGAAACCAGCGGAGATGAAGACTACTTAGAAGAGGAGAGTAGATAGTCCAGCATCTAATTTTTAGTCTAGCGGATTTTCTCATAGATGATGTATAACGTTTGATCTCCTGGTTTTTCTAGTCCTGTCACGCCCCGGAGTACGGGAGGTGACGTGGTGGTTTAATTAAATTAATTAAGTAAAGATTTGGTTAAAAATAAGGTTTTAGAATGAAATTTATAAATAAAAATATGATAATTTGAAAAATCGTTTGAATAGAGAAGTTAAAGAAATAAATGAAACACCATAATAATTAAACAAATAGAAATAACATTAAAATAATCAAATATGGGGTGGAACGCGTATGAGTCCCACTAGCCCACATATTGTGCACACATATATAATACTGACAATATTATGATACAATCACAGTCTAGAGTAAAAGAGAAGTTAAAGTCTTACATGCCTTGAATGGTAAATTAACCTACCAAATACTTCTACTGATCGTAAGTCCGGTCGGCAGACTCTTCTCCAAACCTATGCTGATATCCACCTAGGGTTAAGATTTTAAAACAGATAAATTGTGAGCGAAAGGCTCAGTAGGACTATATTTGAAAATTATTCAACTTTAAAAGAATTTGCATAAATCAAATAAACATATGAAAATGAACTGGAACAATCAACGAATAAATAATTAAATATGAAATTAAATAAAATATAATCGTACCAAAATAATTCAAATAAATCAA
>CAMOHE010025337.1:0-11091 GCA_946598075.1 Artocarpus hirsutus | reverse complement strand
AATCTTATACATGAAAAATATATTTTCAAGTAACCTTTAGTTTGTACAAACACAACAAGAGGGCAAGTCATATCCTATTGTTATAAAACCATGGCAAACATAATTAGCAAGGCATAAACATAACCATGCCAGAGACATTTTAACATGTTCCAAAGCCGCACAAGAAACATAACAGTCATTGAAATGTTTAAGAGGCCATTGTAACCATAACATTAGCAATGTGTGAGACCATTTACTAAAACAGTGTCATTATGTGTCATTCAGAGCTCAACTATATTACCGTTGGTTTCATAATCATACAACTAAGCTCATGTTTATCAAAGAAACCACATAGCTACATGCTTAAAACTCAATAATTCATACATCAATAATATCATATATTGAGGTCATATATATCAATAATCTCAATATAATTCCAAAGAAGTATAAGAATCTAAAACATTTATTGTAACAAGCAAACTTCTTAATAACATAGCTTTACCCTCACGCATGCCAATATTCATAATTAATTTTACAAAGTTCCAAAAATTACAAGATTGGTGTCCTTTTAAAGTTAACTAGTGGAACTTTCTTTTAAGCTATCATAAGCAATATTTCAAGCTCGTTTGGCTTTTCAAAAACAGGTTATGAACATATGCAGGTTCGGATTAGAATGGACAGTTTTAAGCAAACTTTGAAAAATCATATCTTGAGCTAAAAACTCTGATTTGAGCGATTCAAAAGCCCAAATGAAGCTTAAGAAGTGTACTTTTGATTACTACAGATTCTTTGGTCAAAAGAAAGCAAATAGAACTCCAGATTTACTGATTTACAGAATTACTACTCATACATGCAAGCATTCTCTTAAACACTTAGCGAGAATATAACACAAAAATAGTTCAAAGTTCCATTTAAACACATTTCAACTCGTGCATGTTACTCATTAATTTAGATTTTCACATACAAGCAATGAATTATTTACTTCACCTCTAATCTCATGATTAAAGAGTGAGAACATACAAGTTCACAACAATCTCTACCCAAATCCATATAATAAAGAGCACCAAAACATTACAAGGTGAACAGGATCTTTATTTCTAGAAGATTAATTTTCAGATTAAAACATGCATCAAAATCCATGCATTTCAGTTTAGGGTTTTTCATGAAATTTAACAAGGAAAACACCATAAAACATATAACTAACAAAACCAAACAAGCAGCTCAAAGAGATACACTAAGGATAATAACACATTTTGAGTTTAGAAGAAAAAGAAAAACCTACCTCACAAATTGAAGAACATACAAAGTATTTCCGTAAAATCTCTTAGAGCTTTTGAAATAGAGGTTGCCATGAATGTTTTGAGGCAGGTGGTGTCGACTACTATCACCGGCGTTGGCAGCTCACGGTGAAAACAGCGGCAAAGCTCCAGTGAGTCACAAAGGGTGGTGGATTTACATAGACAATATTGGTCTTGTTTTGTTCTCCTCTCTGTTCTGAGTGTTTAAAAGAAAGAATCGTCCAATTTGGACTTGAAATGAGAGAGATATAGAGTTTTGAAATTTGAACTTCCATAGAGGAAGAGAGAGAAAAAGAATTAGAGTGAGAGAGAGATATACACGGTGAGAGAGAGAAAAATGAGGGAGAGTTACTCAGGTGAAGAAAGAAGAGAGAGAGAGAGAGAGGGTTCTACACATGAGAGGAAGAAAAGAAAGAAAAGGAAGAAAAGAAAAAGGAAAACAAAAAGAAAAATGGAAAATTGATTGGGTTAGGCCTTTTATAAAATATGAGATTTTAAATGAAGCCCAATTTAAATAAAGTCCATATACGGTTCAAAAACAGTCACAATGACATAATTTTACAAACACATGTAATTGAACTATTTAACAGTCCATTTCCTAACAAAAATTTTCTAAGCAAAAAAATAATTCAAAAATATTATTACAACTAAAAATAATTATAAATTTCCAATTAATTGATACTAGCAGCCAGATTAAATTAATTAATCTTAATTAATTCGTCTAGATATTACAAACCTACCCCTTTTAAGAAATTATGTCCTAGGAATTTGAAAACAATGGAAAGTCGTCATGAAAGAATGAAAACCACAATGAAAAAATGACAAATTCTCAGTCCTATTGTGCTATGCATTTAACTTGTATTCTCAACTACACATATCCTGACACCGAAATTGTTAAAGTAAAGCAGAACATAGTTTAATACTCACACAGTTTTAATTCCTAGGAATCTGAAGCTAGGATCTGATGCTAAGTCTTTTGACACCCCAAAAGTGGGGTTTAGTATGTAATTGAAATAAAAGTAAATAAAACAGATGAAGCTAATCTAAAACACAAAATACTATAACTAGAAAGAGATAAAATACTTGCTCCGGAGTCTATAAATATAAAAATACCAAAAGTCCAAAATTGTAGAATGTCTCAAAAGTACATAGACTTAGGACATTATCGTATCAATACAGTTTCCATACACAAAGTATAATATAACACTAAGAATTAAAACTTTAATAAAATTAGACTGTACATAAGCTGTTTTGTGTTTTGAACCCCTAAAAAGGGCAACTAGATGCAGCTAGCAGCATACAGAGTTTATAATATCCTAAAAAAGGGGGGAAAACATAAAAAGGGATAAGCCGAATGCTTAGTAGGGAAAAAAGGGATTACGATAGAAAAATGACTCTAACCATATACATCAACACCTAGATATACATTTCATAGCATAAGGCATAACAAAAGCACCGAGTCATCACATAACATTGTGTATATGCATGCCAGTATGAAGAGCCAAACCTGAAGTCCTTCTTGAGCTACTATATATGTTTCGAAGCTTTTTCAGAGTCTTCCCACTTCACCGTATCTCTAAAGGTCTCAAATTCATTCTGTGCTACTATACTCAACAGTAGGGGATTTTTAGAAGTATACATATGTAATCATGGTGAACCTCATCGAGCCATGGGCATCAAGTCTTAATGAAGACTAACCATCCTATTTCAACCTAGTCTTAAGGGAAATGGGTTCAATCAGAATGGGACGCTAATCTATCATGGCTAAAAGAATTGAAAAGCAAATAATAGAATTTAAATAGTAAACATAATCAATAGAAGGTAAACTTACACCTCCTATACTTACTCTATTACTGGTTCACAATAGCTCATTGTAGTTGCCACACAATGACCTGAGCAAGAAAGCTAAGGTCTATTCTTACCTGACTACCATAACTAAGGCTAATAGCTCAAGTTTCTTCATGTGCTGAACATCTAACCAAGTACAATGATTGATGTAATGTAATGCATATGCCAATGCACAATTATATAAATAAAACAATTATGCAAGTATAATATAGTCATATATATAACATATCAAACATGCAAGTACTTTATCAACTCTTACTCTAGATTCAATTCCTTGGAATTATATAAGTTACCAAAGTATCAAAGCTACTGTTAAGCTAAAATATATCTACTAATCTCACATTGAGTTATTCTACACCATTACCTGACCCTTTAAGATTACTCAAAATAATCCTCAAGATATTAATGTCTTATACTTTAAGACATGTGTGATCTGATGGAATTTAACATGGTGTTTCCAAGCTTCTTTGATGGGCTTGTTATTGATCTGATGGTTTTAAAAGTACTGAATATTTGTACCCTTCACCGTAGCTTTCCCTCAATAGTAAATGTTCCTCTACGGTGAAAAAGGTAAAAATTGTGATTTCAACGGAATCTAAAAAAAGTGCATTCCCTTCCTTAAAACCATCCCTCTGGCCCCTTTGAAAATGTGCAGGCCCTTCCTTAAAGCACTCCTTTAGCCCCCTCTCAAATCCAGAGTAATAATAGCACGAAACTCGAGCCGAACTTTGGTTAAAAAGTCAGGTGAAAGCAAAAATTTAGACGGCTCTGCCTCCGACGAAATTCTGTGATAGTAGAACCAGAAAATGGCTTCCTCCAACTCTTATCCCCAAAAAGAAGACCAGGTTTTTCCTTCTAATTTGACTTCTTTTCTTAAAAAACTATATTCCCGCTAATTCTCTTTTGCGTTTGGCTTCCGTTTAAAGTTATGGAAAGAAAGAAAGGCAGAAAGAAAAAGAAAGAAAAAAAAATCTAGCTTCTTCGTAATTGAAATAACAGCGGGCTTTAATCGGATTCATCTGAAATAGTTATTGTGTTTTTAGCACCGTAATGGGTTCTAGGGATTTTTTTTTTCTCTCCGGCGATATTAATAAAAGTAGACATTTCTGAGTTCTGCTTGTGAATTTTTGAAAACTATGAATTTGTGATATTTTATGCTTGGTGTGGCAGGTTTTGGTGGAGGAGAAGCTGTTTACGAGGACTTTGATATTTAACAGGCCTAGACAATTGAATGCTCTATCGTATAAAATGGTAAGGCTATATATTTTCGTTGATATTCAACCAAGGTTGTATGTTTGAAATCTATGGAACAAGAATTTGACAAACATGGTACGTTCTTTTATCTGGGTTTTGACTAGATTACTCGGATGTTGGAACTTTTCGATGCCTACGAGAAGGATTCTAATGTCAAATTGGTGATTGTCAAGGTACTTCACTTTTCTAATGATTATTGGCAATTTGTCTTGAATTTATCATTTTGGTTTCTGATGAGTTTATGATAACTGAGCTCGTTTTATCTTAGGGGAAAGGAAGAGCGTTTTGTGCAGGTGGTGATGTCGCTGCTGTGGTTCGTGATATAAATGAAGGTATAGATGTCTGTTAAGGATTAAGTTTTGCTGATTGTTAATGTCTGTATCCGAACAACAGCCTCGCATCATGTGGATGCATTTTGAACTTGATATGTTTCCTTTTCTAGGTTGATTACATAATGCTTAGTGTTTGCAACGTGGATGAAATTCATTTATAATGCTAGTACTGCTAAACTGATATTATCTTGTTCTCATTTGCATAATCTAGGTGATTGGAGAATAGGGGCAGAATTTTTTCAAAAGGAATTTACTTTAAATTACTTGATAGCAACATACAGTAAACCCCAGGTAAGGCATTTGCAAATTTAAGTACACTATTTTTATCATTCCTTTATAGCTATTGTCATATTGGATTTATTCTTGTTTGATATATTTATATTATTTTATTTGGATTCTTTGTTTTTTCTTACTCTTAGCACACATATGTCATTTAAGGTTTCAATTCTCAATGGAATTGTGATGGGAGGTGGAGCTGGTGCTTCAATACATGGTAGATTCCGAGTTGCAACAGAGAATTCGGTAGATTCTTCCTTAGATTGAATCCTTCTACACAGATTTTTGTTTCCTTTTTCTGTTTTTCCACAAATGATAGAAATGTAAGTGAAAGGAGAAGTTTTCGCTCACTGATATCTTATATTCGTGGTATAGTGTAGATTCAATTTGACTTGAGTTGTACAAATTAAAACAAATCAATGGTTTTGAGTATGCTATTTTAAATCTAACAATAATATTTTCTTTTGGAGCCTTAATCTCACACACTCAGAAAGTGTACCCTTGTAGGTCTTCGCCATGCCAGAAACAGCCTTGGGACTCTTTCCAGATGTGGGCGCCTCTTATTTCTTGTCAAGGCTTCCTGGATTTTTTGGTAGTGGCAGTAATTAATCCTTTTCCCTTTGTTGTTTGTTCTACCTTATTTTATGTGGTAAAGTCATTATTATTTTTAAACCCAAGTACTGCAAGCAATTGTTCCTCCGTCTATAGCTTTGTTTTGATTGTTAAAATGTTTAGACGGTGCCCAGTGGCAATTAATTGTTTCCCTTTCTGAAATTCATATTTGCTGTCTTTATTCATGTTTCTTTTGTCTTGCTTCTGTGAGTACTAAAGAAGTCAATTCCAAAAATTTCACATTCTTAGCCAAAAAAAAAAAAAAAAGAAAAAGACTTTAAGTGCTTTCACATTCACTGTGTCTCTAAATATTGGGCAGGAGAATATGTTGGTTTAACTGGTTCTCGATTGGATGGTGCTCAAATGCTTGCTTGTGGTCTTGCAACTCACTTTGTCCCGTCAACAGTATGTTACCTCCTATTATTGTTTATTTCAGTACATGCGATGGTTGCAATGAAACTCTCACCTTACTTAGCTGCAAAATCATAATCTTTCTACATTGCAGCATGCAATATAGTAACATGGTTATTTTAGTTTTATGGATTTGCATGCCTATTGTTCGTCTTTAGCTTTTTATTGGACCTGCTTTAGTAACAGGGCAAAGAGATAGAAAATGGGTGGCAGCTGATGCCTAGAAAATTGGACGAAAGATTTTACTGATTATTTTCTTCTTCGAGAATCAGCTAAATGCATGGGTGGAAAGGGGCACTTTTTGTCGAGAGAAGTCAGCTTCCTGACTTCCTGAAATTATGTATGAGATAGCACCATTTGTCTATTTATGCGTTTGATTAACCAGGACGTGCAACCTTGAGCATAAGTTATGTAGCATTGTAGCTAAGAGCTAGAAGTTGTTAAAAAAACTAAGTGAAAATAAAATAAAGCCTCTAGTTGTTTGCAGGTAGAGACTAACAAGCTAAACTGTTCTAGTTTCCCACGTACGCTGCTGAGGAAAAACTAATAAAAACTGGACTTCTCTTTCCATTAAAAGATGATCTCTCAAATATGTTTTTGGTGAAGTCATCAAACATAGAAGTTGTGTGTCTATGTTTGGTGGATAGATCCCTATTTCTCAATTATTGGGCAGAAAATTTATCTTCTCTAAATACCTTTTATGTGTAATTTGCTAATGAACAGAGCTTATCCATGCTTGAAGAAGCCCTGTGCAAGGTAGATACAAGTGATCCAGCCATTATTTCTGAAATTATTGATAAGTATTCACAGAAGCCACATTTGAAAGCAAAAAGTTCTTATCTCCGGTTAGTGCATTACAATACCTAATAGACAGAAAATTTCTTTCTCTACCTGTAAAAGAACTCTATTTCTTGGGTAGAGATGTTTGTATGGGCGATATAATCATGGTTGAAAAGCTAAACTTGATAAATCAATCACATTGATATTGCAAGTGTAGTGTTATGATCACGATATTGTATCCGTGCCTTCAAGTAAACACTTGCACAATAACTGAGTTTCAGTAAAATAACACAAGTATCTATTCAAATGCTTTCATTAATCTTTTTTAATCACCATTAATCACAATGAATTTGATATTGCCTGTTCTTTGTGTTTTGTGCTGTGTTTGAGGAAACACACCACATATGACACACAACACACACACACACACACACGTGTACATTCTTCTATTGTTTCACTACAAATAAGTGTGTGCTTAGTCATTTAGGACAATCAGAAACTTTGTTTGCTAGATGTCTTATCAGACACAAACCACATATTGGATCATTGAATCTCTATTGATATCTTTTGGATTTTATTTTGGGGTTGTTTGGAAACAGGCTCGATGTGATTGATAAGTGCTTCTCTCAAAGAACAGTAGAAGACATAATATCTGCCCTTGTAAGTTTATATGGATGTCTCCATATTCATAGCTTGCCCATTGTCTATTACTAAGGTGTCTCCGAAAATGTTTGTTGCATTGACAATGCTTATTTTAATTTGTAAGTGTATTCTACGTGTTAATGAATAGAATATGATGAAAATTCATATTGACATGACTGGTATTATTATTTTGCTACCAAAGGAGAGGGAGGCGGCAAATAGACCTGAAGATTGGTTCTCTGCAACAATTCGAACACTGAAAAAGGCATCCCCAATGAGCTTAAAAATTTCTTTAAGATCGGTATGACTGCTGCGCGCCCTTATGATTGCCACTCCCAAAATTTTTAAAATTTCTTGCGTTACAGTTGCTTGAATTCTGCTTCAAATTTGTATACCTGACAAAATAGAATATAAATGGGAATATGTTGTTCACTTCTTTGTGTTGAAAAAGAGGTATTCTATAATATGGCATGCAATCTCGCTCGTAAAATAATGATTCTTTGATACAAAATATTCTTTTGGATAAAACAAAGTAGAAATTCATTATATAAGAATGAATTATGGAAATTGTCTGTTGAAAAGCTCCTTTGATTGATTCACTTGTTATGATTTGGTGTTCTGTTGCCGCTATTCCAGATTAGAGAAGGAAGGCTCCAGGGTGTTGGTCAATGTCTTATTCGCGAGTATAGAATGGTTTGTCATGTGCTGCAAGGACAAGTCAGCAAGGATTTTGTAGAGGTTGTGCACTTTCTTTAGTTGTTTTATTTCCCTTTTCATCTTCCATGGAGATGATATCGATATCATCTTTGAATGCAGGGTTGTAGAGCTATATTGGTGGACAAGGATAGGAACCCCAAGGTAGATCATGCCTTTGATTTTTCTAGGGAAATTGCTATTATTATCATTATTTTTTATTATGTCTGTTCTTTGGAAGGTAAATAATGATTTGCCCAATTTTAAGAGTAAATTGGTGATTTATTTGTGTAGATTAATGATCTACCTTTGGTTAATCAACAATTTACCCAAGTACAGATGTAAATCAAGAGAAAAAAAAAATTAGATATTCTTAATGGGGTCCAGAATTTCGGCCATCTTGACATATGCCAAGTTCTGTTCTCAACCTATGAATTCTTCTACTAATTACATTATTTCTTCCATCTTATCCTCCTCTATGGTGTTTTTATTCAGTGGGAGCCTTCTGATCTTGAGCTCATCAGTGATTGTCTAGTCGATCGTTATTTCTCTAAGGTGGACGATGAAGCCTGGAAAGAATTAAAGCTCCCTGCAAGATCCAACTTGCCTGTATATGCCATTTGCAAGCTTTAATGACCTTGGGGGGATGTACTTGGTAATCTTGCATCAGCAATTAAGTTTCAGATTTTTATTATTTTATTTTAGGAAATGGGTTCACAAACTATGACTATTCAACCCCATCACATAGTTATAAAGAAGATGCATGATTCAAAAGGAGAGAGATGGTGTGTGTAACCAGGTAGTCCATAGCTGTCCACGCTGGATAAACTGTGGCCTAAATTATTGTTCAAAGTTGCAATAAAACGTGAGATGACATTACTAGACCACATTGACGATGATGAAATAAAGTTATAAATGTCTACGGTGCGTCATAGCTGCGAGGCAAAGTTGTAAGTTACTTCTAGGGTGTTTAGAGCGTCATTTTTTTAACTCATTAGTTACAAGTACGAACAACTCATCAGTGACAAATGTAAACAGTATAAAGCTTTTAGTAGTTATAGTAAAAAACAAAAAGTTGTTACAGTATAAAGCTTTCGCATGTTACAGTTATTAAACTTAAGACATTGGTTACAACTGAAGTTTTAAATGGATTGTGTTTTAACAAAGTGTCAAATGAATGGCCCTACCTAGCCTGCCACAATGCACGGCGTGGCTTTGCCCGACTTTCCTAGGCCTTGGCCTTTTAGGTCTCTTAAAAAATACACCATTTGTCCTTCTCAAGGTTTCGACATCAAATCTTAGTAAAATAAGAAGGTAGATTCGACTCAAAATTTTGGAGTCAGGATTTTTCAATTGGACTTCATATCCGTTTGGTGGCATCAATATTTGAATCTCAGTTGAGTTTTGAACGTAAAATTCGAGTTTTGTTCCCCTTCTTAAATTTACAAAATTTGAATCCAAATGCTATGATATAAGTTTCTTTTTTAAATTCTCTCCTATACTTTTGAGAAAAAATATTCTAATTTTTTTGTCGTATATCCAATTGAAACAATTCTTCTTTCATTGTATTCATAATGAAAAGAAGAATAAATTAAGATTTATATTGTCAATTAAAATATGTCATGACATGAAGGTTTTGTTATATTTGCATTTGTTAATAAATCAATTAACTTTTTCTATAATTTATCTAAACACTCTTTTAGATTTTATTTTCTATTTAGATCAATACTTTAATTACACATCCAAACGTCAATTTAGATAACAATACAAATAATACAATTCAAATCAAAATATTCAAATTAACACAATTCGAATCCATGTACCAAGTAGGTCCATAGCATGCCAACTACCAAACTAGGCACTTATTTATGTAATTTTTAATTTCTAACTATATTTATTATGTTATGCATGTAGTATAAGTTTAAATTATGGTAAGTATAAGTTTAAAATATGTAGGCTAAGTCTAGGTTTATAAAATTATTATATTTTATTAAAAATTACAAAAAAAAAAAGACAAAATTTCAAAATAAAAAATAATTGGACATGGACTAGACCTACTAAGGCCCTACAAAGCTTGAGGTTCTCTTGTCATACCGGGCCTCAATCCGAACCTCTACTATAAAGGGTTTAGCACAGCCTAGGCCTTAGTGGACCTAGGATCAAAAGGGCCGGAATGACCCTTTTAATACCTCTTGTGGGATTATTATGAGAATGGAAACTATAACAAAAGAGGCCTAAATTATTGGTATTTAAAAGTAAATAGCATATTGACAAAAATTATTAAATAATAGGCCAATTAATTTTTTAAGTGTAAATTTGGATTGATCTCTCTGAAACGGATACTAGGATAAAATCTCAGCTATAGAAGAAGACCGGAGCTGAAGATGACGTCGCGAAGAAAACTCCAACGTCGCATCGTGAGGGTTCGTCAAGCGTCATGACGTTGTCCACACGCTAGCCTCGTCGTCGTCACGGGAAGTTCCATCATCGCGACATCTCCAAGAGCGTGAAGAAGATCCTCGGCCACTAGATTTCTATCGAGCGTCAGATTTGTCTAGCTAGACAAAAAAATCAGCGATTTGTTGTCAATTGTTATTGCATGACTAGAATCACAATGTTGTCTTCATTGATCTTGGCGAGCCAAGATCTTTGCCATCATGATCTCAATATGACAGCTCCCCTAGACGGCGAAAATGGTGGCGGCACGACAATTTTGTAATAGATACAGAGTGTAGGAGGAGAGAGAAAGAGGAAGAAAGAGAGGGAAGGAGAGAAAAGAGGTGTAAGGAGAGAGACGGGTTAAGGGGAAAGTGAGGAATCTAGACTTAAGGTTTTCAATAATAGGATATTTTTGTCATTTACCTGAGTATTAAATGTTTGATTACAGGTAACTGGATTTTTCATTACAGTGCCAAATAGTTGGCCTATTGATTTTAATTACTCTATCATTTGTCATATTTCCCTCA
>CAMOHE010025336.1:0-13159 GCA_946598075.1 Artocarpus hirsutus | reverse complement strand
AAATGAAAAGTCAAATGTTTTATTACCAAATTAACACAAATCATCCCATAATTATGATATTTAATCAAAAAAAAAACGTCCATAATTAAATTCCATCTTATCACAATTTTGTAAAAATTTCTACTGACTACTTGTCAGCTGTCATCGGCCTGCCAATCTCAGGAGTTCGGCCTGCTGATCTCAGAAGTCCGGCCTACCGATGACATACCATCGGCTTGCCGTTCAGAGAACACCATTTCGGCCTGCCGAACTTAATAGTCCGGCCTGCCGAACTGCCTTAACACTCAAAATTCATTCATAACATATAATTATCCATAAAAATATAATTAAACACATAACATAAATGACATGAACATTTGAGCACATCAATTCCACGCGAGCGTCACCTGTCATAACACTTAAAATAGAATGGTTAGCACCATTTATCATAAATCATAACATATCATGAGTAGCACACTTATCATCGTCATTAATATAACATTTAACGTCGTCATTTACATAACATTATCCGTTACATCAAATTAGGCGGGCGTTACACTTCTTTTTTTTAAATATGTGCCTTTTAATAATTTTTTTGTTTGTTTTAAAGTCCCGGTCACCATTTTTGACAAAATTGTTTTCTAGTTAAAACTTTGCAATTATTTTTACATATTAAAAGTTTAGAATATTTTTATATGTCCAATTTCAAAGTAGTATTTCACAAAATTTTCTTCATAAAAGTTCTTCATTTTGTTGCAAACTAAAACTTTTAGCCCGAAACTTTGAAACAGTTTTCTACCCAAAATTGTAGTTTTTGGACTGTTTTGAAAAGCTGTCCATAACTGTATCTTAGAGGCGGATTTTGGAAAAAAAATTTCTCATGAAAGTTGTTCATCTCATCAAAATCTAAAACATTTGTGTTTGGAAAAACATAAAATTTGGACCCAAAACAGCTCGAAAATGGCACAACATTTCAAGTAGTGCTGGAACTATTTTGGACAACTTTTACAAACTGTTTTAAACAACTTTAGGGGCTATTTTTAAATAGTTTTTGGGACTGTTTTAGGCAGTCCATAAAACTATTTGGTAGGCTTATTTAGAGTCAAAATTGTGTGCTTTTACGATCACGGTTTTTTATTCAAAACGTCGAAAACTAAAAGTCTCATGTTCGGTAAAGTTTTAAAAATCGATTCTAAGGCCTCCATTTATGCGTTCAAAGTTTGTGAAAAATTTTTTCACAAACCAAAACTTGCACAAACATGATTCTAACATGTACATACTAACTTTTTACATGACATACAAGCATAAACTTAACTAATTGACACATAAATAGTTATTACAACATATTTCCTTACCTAATTATTAAATCTCTCATAAAGTTATAAACTTTAAGGGAACGTTTTGATCACTTACCTTTGATGACAATTCTTGGGTGGGTGGTCTTAAGGCTTCTATCACCACTCTTTTTCCTCTTCTTGCATCACACTAAAAAAAAAAAAAAAACAATCATGTAAGAATCTAGCTTGTTTTGGTCATCACATAATTGTTATTTAAACAACATATTTTCTTTCTTTGCTAAGGAAAATGGAAAGAAAGAAAAGATATAGATCTTACCCTAGTCCCAAAGTTCTAAAATTTCCACTATTTCATCTTCTTCTTCTAAGTAGGAGTAGATCTTGAGTTGGGATAGTGATGTGAAGTGTTTGAGAAAATAGCTTGATGTGAGCTTGATCCTTGCCTGGTTTTTGAAAGAGTTTGGATGCACAAAATTTTCTTCTCTTTGTTAGAAAAGAAATGGGAAGAAAAATGTGGATATTACCTTGGTCTAATGTTCTAACACCACCTTTGTCTTCTTCTACTTCTTCCTACGTAGGAGTTGATAATTTTTTTTTTTTTTTTATAAGAGAGTGGTAGAGAAGTATGTGAATTATGGCTTAGCCTTTTGCTTGATTTGTGAAAAAGGAATTTTGGAGTAAAAGTTTCTTCTTGAGGGTGCTTAGTGGGCACGGTGGTGGAAGAAAGAAAGTGAAAAAAAAATATGTCGGGAGTCTTGTGGATACATGGTGGTGAAGGAAGAAAATGGAGAAGAAAAGTGAAAAATTATGGCTCTTTGCTTGGCTTCTTATTTATAGACTTTTGTCTAATCCAATCATCCCACTTAATTCATGATTAACTAAGCTCTTACATGGCTTAATGAGGCTTAATCAAGGTTCTTTTTGCCTTAAGTGTGGGGCCATAAGTGAGGTTGAATGGAGTGTTGGTTTTGGTTTAATCAATTGCCAAGTACACCATCATGAGGTAGAAGCTTAAATCAAGGGATTCTTGCCCTTAGCTTTTGCTTGCAAATTTCCATCAAATAGGTAAATTTTATATTGTCAGCAATAATTAATTTAGCTGACAAAAGATTTTATTACCTGATAGATCTTCTCTTATCTTTCAAATAATATGACACACCAATCACAGTATGAATTGATATCAATAAAAGTTAATCGCGTATCGATTTTGACTGCATTAAGTCTAGAAATTTATTTTGGATTTAATAAAAATCCAAACATGACTTTTTTAGTATCTAAACTTTTTAATGGCATAGTTTTTAACAGTGTCACTATCTAAGTTTGCATAGTATTTTCTATCGTTACGGCTACTCGCATAGCTCTATTTTTGACTAATTTAGCAATTAAGGATCTAATTTGCGTTACAGAATTTCTCGGCACACTGCTAACTTAGTACTAATCTAGAAATTCTCATAATTAAATTTCTCGAGTTTTTTACAGATAAATTATTCTGCCTTAGTTGAGGTGAAATTTATTAATCTCTTTGTTAAATTACAATAGTTAATTAATTTAATTAAAGAATCTTTTATAAAATTTTTGGAACAGTCGTATGTTAATTCCACAAATTCTTCAATCATGCATTTCAAACACAATGTTTCTAAGAAAATCCTTGATTTAAATAGGTAAATTACGCTATTTAATTCTGGGATTTTCATGGTCATTACAAAACCTGACTATGTAGTGAAAAATACAACTTTTATTAATTTTTATGTTTTGACCTTACATACAAAAATTATGATATTTTTGCCACCGGCACCAAAATGAAATTGTTTGGCACTGTTAGATGCAATTTTTAACAAGGATTAAAACATTCCAAAGGCTCATGGTTAGATTCAATCAATTTAATAATGTTTTCCCATTTTTACCATTTAAAAAGTTCTATGGTAAAACTTTATAAAATCTGTAACTCAAAATCGGTGTAGAATTATCAAGAACCTTGTTTCACGAGAGTTGATAGTTTCAGTGAGATCTAAAACTTTAATTTTTCAACTTTTATCAAATCAATTGTTTTGGTGGACTTTGAGCTAATTTTCGAAAACCACAATTTTGAAAAAAAAAAGGCATTTTCGGCTAGATCCAACTAGATTTTAGGGAAACTTTCTTCACAAAAAACGTTTATCTCGATGTTTTTGTTAAATCACCTATTGAGCTTAGAAACCAAATCTATCTTTAAATATCTCTAAACTTAAGACTTTTCAAAACTAGGTTTTTTTTTTCTAATTGTGTTGCAACACTGTTGCAAAAAAATTTTCTTTTTGAACAAGACAATATAGTCTAAGGTCAATCATCACATCTAAAGCCAGACAACATACAAATAAATCATGCCATCAAAGTCCTTTATGTGCCAAAGTCTAAAAATTATTATTTACAACCCATAAAATTAAAAACACTAACTTTGCATAAAAATTTTAAAGGTTGGCGTTTATACCCAGTATGTTCAAGATGTTGGACCATTTTCCTTAATGAATATGGCCACTAGAATACCTTATCCTTAAGAATAAAACATGGAAATAAATTTCTAGCATAATTGCAAATTTTGACTAAAAAAAACTCTTTTAGAAAGTTTAGATTTGTTTACCTTAAATCACCTTGGATCAACACTACAACTCTTGAGCTTGCTTCTAAGGATGATTTTGAGGCTTGAAACAACAAAAACTTGAGAGAAAATGGTGCTAGGTCATATTGATCAAGGAAAGTGGGGCTAGGTTGGTGTTGAAAGAGGAAATGAAGGGAGAAATTTTGCTTCATAAACATTTCTTGGAGGAAAAGAAAAAAAAGAAATTTCAAAGTGCCCTTTAGTATTTATAAAACTTGACTTGGAGGACTAAATTACAGGGAAAATTTGCTAAAACCTCTTGCTTTATTATGTAAATTCTGAAACCAAAACATTGTACAAAATAACCAACGAGTTTTGCCAGCCAACTAAATATATAGTACATTGTAACTTTTGGAGATGATTACAGAAGTATTTTCCTCTTCAATATTCGGCATGTAATAGCCCACCCCATGTCCATGCCTAAAGGCCAATGGTGCCCCTATATCTAGCAGAAAGTGCAACTGTGAAAGAAGCAAATACTTCTACTTGTAACAAAAAGTAGCTCACGAGAATGATCTCATTTGTTACCGGCCTTCCTCCAAGCTGGCTGCAACTCGTTAATGAATAATGGTTTACTCGAAGAACCAGTGCTAGAAAGAGATCTCCTCACAACGAAGGCCGGTTGCTTAGGGCTTGGAAGACTCATGGTTTCGCTCCCGCGCATGAAAAGCACATTCAACATGGTGGGGCGATCAATTGGGTCCTCTTGTACGCACGAGTCCTAAGCTCACACACCTTAGGAACTCATTTGCATTGCAAGTCTCTCTTAGCACTGCGTCCATCAGATCCAATGCTTTGTTTTCTCTCCACAGCTTCCATGCCTACAATCAAATAGAAAAATCTATCCACGTTACCACAGAGATCATTTTGTAATTGGGAAAGCAATTATAGAGAGAGAGAGAGAGAGATTTGGTTGTAGAGCCAACGTAACCAAGAAGGCTCAAAGCTTGTTCTGACTGGTAAAATCCAGTGTATCTTTTTTCACTAATAATCTCAAGGATGACGACACCGAAAATGAAGACATCGGGCTTGATTGAGAAGAATCCGTCTAATGCATACTCTGGAGACATATAACCACTGCATATATATAACAATGTTCTTTTAATTAGTAGATTTAGAGATAGAAGTAGGTGATTGTATAACTTGTTTATAAACAAATGCATGGCAAAACAACATTAATGATGTGGTATTTTGGAAGAACTTACTATGTTCCGACTTCTCTTATTGTGGTTGCCTCAGTTTGTTTACCACAAAAAATCCTTGCCAAGCCAAAGTCGGAAACTTTGGGTTTCATCTCTTCATCAAGTAGAACATTACTGGTTTTTAAATCTCTGTGGATAATCCTTAACCTTGAATCATGCTGAAGGTAAAAAGCCCTCTAGCAATTCTCAATATGGTGTTAAAGCATTTGTCCCAGTTCAGCAACGTGCATAATGTGCGATCTTTTTCAAATTTGGAACCACGATTGGTAACTATCTTAAGCTATATTTAAATAATACAAAGCAGTGACGTAAAACAGATAATTTCCTGAAGTTTGGATTGATGAACTTACCAAATATGAACGAGTCCAAGCTTTTGTTGGGCATATATACTCATAGAGCAACATTTTTTCATCTCCTTCAACACAATAGCCCAAAAGTCTAACAAGATTCCGGTGCTGAAGTTTGGCGATCAACAATAACTCATTCTTAAATTCCTCTAAGCCTTGTCCCGAACCACTTGAGAGCCTCTTCATAGCAATTTCTTGCCCACCTGCAAATTTACCGTGTAGCAAATCTCCAAGTAAAAATCATCAATGTTCAACATAAATTTTCTGGAAAAAGGAGGCTTTGGAAAAAGTACAAAGAGCGTCACCATTTTACCTTGTAAACAGGGCCAAATCCACCTTGTCCAAAGTTTATTTGCTCCTGAAAAGTTGTCTGTAGCAGCTAGTATGCTTTCCAATTCAACAAATGGCACATCTATGCCTTTCTTTTCATCCTCTTTGAACTCTCCTGAATGCATGAATTCTGTTATCAGTCTCTCACTATCATACATCCTAACTGCCTGGATGTCCCGACTGTTTCGCGTGCTATCTGCATTTTAACATAGTTTAAGAAAAAAGTTAAAGAGGAAAAATACCCAATGTACTCTTATTTGGGTGTCTGCACACTCAATTCTGTTCATGTGTGTATTGATTTCCTTACTAATTACCTCGCTTGTTGGCCAAAATTCTTCTTCTCAAGTAATGTAGGGAACAAATACTGTATGAGATGACCACAGCGGTTGCTATGATCCCAAGGATGATAACATAGAACTTCTGATTTTCTGAATAGATTGCATAGAACGGCCAACTTTTACAATAAAAACCTAATGAAGTGTCAGGGATTAGCATAATGACATTTGAGTGGAAGGTTTAGAAAATAACTTGCAGTTCCAAGCTATTGGAGAGTCGTTATGTGTCTAGTAGACAAAAAACTCACTGAATGATTAGAAGTCAAGATTTCAAGATCATTTTTTGTTGAGTGTTTTGAGGCAATGCATTTTCAAGTAGTTAATTTAAAATATTGGATCTCTTGTAATTGTATTAATCATGCGCTAATAGTTTTTCTGTTTAATTATTATTTGTCTACAGGAGTACTTTCCTAACTGATAGAGAAAAACATTGCTTTCATACAAAGCAAATCCTAACATGCACAAGATAGTACCTTCACTTGAACTGCAGGTGAAATTCCGGGGATCCCATTCGATATTGCAAATGCACCTTTTTTTCCACCTTCTGATGGATTGCAAGATAAATTTGGCCAACGGGTGCAGTTTATGGATGTATCATAGACAGGTGGCAACGGTGGAGTCCATTGTATTTCAATTTCATTTGGTCTTCCATCAGGAAACCAAATATCTGAAGTGAGGTTCCTCTTCTCGCTACTGCATCCACTGTTCACCTTGCACGCCAATGACTCGTTGAGCTGGGGAAATTTCCCATTTCATCTGTACTTGTGCAGCTCATACATGGATTGAAAATAATATTTGTTCGGGATTAATGTTTGTTACTCGGAAACTGCCACCAGGTGCCACAAATTTAACCTGGCCATTACTTTTGTCGCAGGTGAAATTGGAGTAGGATCACCACAATCAGATCCAGTGCTCAGTGGATAAGGAATTATGTTGGCACCACAAGTCTGACAATCCCTTTTAGTTATTTTTGCAACATTAAAATGCAAATTTTTAGGATCAACAGAGTCATCTGCAGAATTATACAACCATAATAATTTTTAGCCCATCAACCTAAACTTTTTCTGTAGTTAGAAAATGCCTTTACGTTTCATATGCTACTAACAGCCAAAAAATTGATACGCAAGGTTTGGTTAAACTAAATCAGTAGATTATGCGTCGATACAAATTTACCTGGCTACAGTGAACAGCCTGGTTCTTCACGGTTGAAATTTCTGTCATTAACTTGTTTCATTCACAATTAGGCCTGCTAGTAGTCATTTAAATAAAGTTTAGCAGTTTTACAAGAGTGTACAATATGAATGTTACCTATGTCCGATGGTCCCACACGGACATTGATGTCAAGGCCGCCAACGGTATACTCCTGAATATTATCAATTCCATGTAACCAAATCCAGCATTCAGGCGTTCCTTATGTTTTGTTTACGTATGAATATGCATCACAGTGACAATCACCAAGGCACCTTTTTCTGCACTCCTCTCCATCGTTTGCATCTATCTGTGTACCAAGCTTTCCCACTTTCATCATCTTCATGTTTAAGAAATTGTCGACCCTACCGTCCATACTACACTGCTCTTATTTTCTTTTGCAGCCCTCTTTAAAGTCCTCAGAGTTCCAGCTCGCCGGAAACTTGGGTTTGAACCCAGGTAAGCACTTGCACAAGATGGCGTTCTTGCTATTGCAGCTACTAAATTCCCCACAAGCATTAATCACATGGCAAGGCTCACTCAGTTCCGAGCGCACCAGAGACCAGTTAGCGCTGCTGTTTTCCCACATCAGGAATTTTATGTGCCCAGAGAAGCTCATCAGCAGGCGTCTGTTGGTGTAGTCAGATGCTTTGGAGAATGTTATCCACGAATTTGAGCCCTTTACTTAATTTCGGTTGCCTGCTGAAATTTGATAGCAAGTAGGATGCTACTGAAGAAACATCATTAAATGTTACAAAAATAATGCAATAGAAACAAAGAACAAAAACACACAAACAATTTACGTGAAAATTCAAAACGGAAAAAACCCACGGACAGAGGAGAAGAAAATCTCTAAACTAGTGAAGATTACAATGGAGGCGTTAGGGAGGCTAAAATTCGATAATTATAAAACCCTAATGCAATGCATTTTTTATAAGATCATTTATGGGCCTAAAAACATAAACTAAACGGCCCAATCCCTCTACTACTACCACAAATCTTATTAAAAATCCTACTTTTGTTTTTCATCACAATTGTCGCACCGCAAACTTTTCGGGTCAAACCAAACTGAATTCGGGTTACCATACTCTAACATCAAAGCTAAACAGATTTCCTAAGGGCTGGCTTTTCCTGTGTAGCTCGCTTAATTCTCCTCTCTGTATGATGTTACTCGTTTTCCCTGTCTAGATCTTACCGGAACGTGAAGTTCCCCTCTGCAGGGTTATCTTGACTTGTCCAAGAAGTCAACTTCATGTCTGCAGTCATCTTCATACCGGGAAGAAACGTATTGGTTGAATGATCAAAGCTAATATTTCTCTCCGAGCCATTACCGTGGTTATCTTCTTCATTGAAAACCAGTTTCCAGAGTACACGAGAGTCAACTTCGTCTTCACAGAAGGTCCACCCTCAATGTTGGGTGACCAAAATGTATACTTCTTACTCTCATCCGTTAGCTTACGTTCTCCGTCTTCCGTAGCGGAAAAAACCCCATTGGTCTTTTCCAGTGGCCGATTGCGGTTCGCGACACATACGACTGTTTGCAGTGCAATTCTGTATTCTGGGGTGAAAAACCCCAGTTTGAATATCTCTCCTGCAGAAACAAGAGTCTCATTTTCGCCATCTCTGACGGACTCGTTCACTGTTATGGTATCTCTAGGATAGCAAATTGAGAAGGATAACAGCAACAAGAATATATAAAAGACATAGGTTATAATTAACATGTTTCTTGAAGAGCAAGGAAGAACCATTTTTGGCGGGGTTGAACAGAGATTTCGGTGAAAGTGATTATAATTTGGTGAAGAATTTTATGCTGATGATATCCACATTTTGCTAAAAACTCACTGCTTCATTCTTGAACTGGTCAACGTGAAAGTCTGCTCAAGTAAAAGTATGCATCATTTGAGTCAACTAAATTAAATTAAGGTCTAATATTGCATGTAATTTGCATATAACAATAGAACTTAATGGTTGAGAATGTGTGGTTAGTAATTACACCAATAAAACTAGATCCCAAGTAAAATGAAAAAGATGTACCTGCACAATAGTCAGGATGAAACAAACTGGAATTACAAAGGCCTATGCTGAGCTGAAACCTTTTTTTTTTTTACTTTCAAACCATTGAGTTGAATATATATATATACACACACACACACACAATTTACGCATGCAAACACGACCGATTAAGGAATCTACTCAATCTTTGAGCTCATTCCAGAATATACTTTGAACTAAATGTTTGAATAAAAAAATACTATAACAATTGAAATTTCATGAGAGAACAGTAGTTAGAACAGTTAACCGTCATTTTCTTTCCTTTCTCTGTTTTCTTTTTTTTTTTTTTTCCCTAGACCTAATTATTTTGTTTGTTCTTCCTATTTGACGCGCATTATCACAATGCACAAGTTCACACCAATGCCTCCCTTACTAGAATCGTTGACTCTAGAGGCCAGAGAGGGAAGTTGACGTCTCAGTTTTTTTTTTTTTTTAATTTATGTAAAAAATTTTTGGCATCCCAATTGTCGATATGTCTGAGTGGTTTAGGAGCAGACTTGAAATCTGTTGGGCTTCGCCCTCGCAGGTTCGAACCCTGCTGACGACGGTTTTTCTATTTTTTTTCCAATCTGCATGCATTAGTTCGTTAAATTTTTTTTTTATTTTGTTTCGTTAAGTCTATTCTTTTATTCTGATTTATTATTATTTGATCCACGACTGTATGAGAAATTACCGGAAATATGAATAGAGAATCCACCTCTTAATTCACATCTCTAGTGTTATGTCAGTCTTCGTTATTTAGTTGATATAAAATTAGAGAAGTTGAGGCCAATGTGAAGACAAAATTACACTGCAATGGCAAAATTTTAATGGGGTTGAAATTCATCAAATTCTTTCAGCATATTGTGAAAATAACAAAAATTACATAGTAATTATCATAATGAAATCAGAGTGTTTGAGAGAAAAGTTTGAACTCTAGTGCGATAGTAAATGAGAGCTTTACATTATTGCTTATTTTTTTTTACATTGTAAGTATACGAGAACTTTAAATTGTACAAAATTGTAATTAAGGAGTGTCTACTCTATTCTCAAATACCTTATTTTGTATTACATTATTAGATAGTAAAATTTTAATGATATTAACTTTTATTATTCTTTTATATATTCTAAAAATCTTGCAATATTTTCTATTCATCCCTAAATTTTGTATGTGTGTGTGTGTAAACCATCAAATTATAAGGGGACGTTTGGTATTGTTTTCAAAATAGGTTAAAATATTTTTGTTTTGAAAAATAAAAATATTTTAAAAATTATGCTGAGAATGTTTTTAAAATTTTTACCTCAAAAAACGTACAAAAACATTTTTAAAAATTTTAAAGACAAACAAACGAGGCCAAGGAGTACAAGGTCTAGTTCAAAAGAATTGAAATAGTGGACCAGAAGAGGGTCCTGGCTTGTAATTTTAGGCCAAGAAGAATGAGTATGGTTTCTTTCTTTGGGCGAGAGACGCATGTGATTGAACTTCTTAGCTACTACCTATATGGTAAAATTAATTCTAACCAATTTTTTAGTTAAAAACAATATAACACTTTAATATGCTGCAATAAAAAAAAAGTTGTTACAATATAAAGCTCTCATATGCTACGGTGCTTACAGTTCTAAACAATAATTCTAACCACCATATCAAAAACTCTATTAGACAAAGCTTTAAGAGAGGAAAGAGGTGATGACCACAAAACAAATGTTGAGATTGCTACTTCTTAACTAACGCCAATTTACAACCCTTTTCATTTATGATAAT
Source organism: Artocarpus hirsutus (assembly GCA_946598075.1). NCBI lineage: Eukaryota > Viridiplantae > Streptophyta > Magnoliopsida > Rosales > Moraceae > Artocarpus > Artocarpus hirsutus. The sequence continues at coordinate 2,055 of CAMOHE010025336.1, read as the reverse complement.
TCATATTTCTGCAATCAAACATCAAATTGTTTCACTGTGCAAGCTAAAAATATATATCAATAACAAAACCCAAGTGCCATAAAGTAGCAATGCGTTTTAACACTAGTGGCGCCATATAAAGAAAAAAAGTTGTGGCCAGCAAGTGAGCACCAGAAACTTGTTTCTTTTAGTGCCAGATACCCTTGTTTAACAATGTCAATTTTTTTCCCCTTTTCGATAGATATAATAAAAATAACAAGGTTTAATAAACACAATTATAGAAAAATATTAAACATCATTGTGTCCGCGACCACTAGAAATATGGGGCGAAAATGGGTTTTCCAGAAAGCAGCTTTTAAACAGAAAGAAATTAATTATTTTTCCTTCCCGCATAATGATCCTTATAATGCCTAGCTAAGTGGATCATGCGGAGTTGAAAAGCCTTTCTAATTTTTTTTTTTTTTTTACAAGTCATTTATTACAATCTACCCCGAACCTCAAATGTAGCATGTACTCGTGATCTGTGATCTATGGAATATTAACAAAAAAAAAAAAAAAAGCTTTATTTAAGATTTTTAACAAAAAATGATACATAGTTAAAATTTGGTATATAATATATGAGTTTTTTTTTTTATAACTCTATTATGTCTAAAACTAATTTAAATTTAAAAGTTGATGTAATTTAAAAATTTTAATGATTAAAAAATAAACTACAAAATCTTGAAAATTAAAAAAAAAATTCTCTTATTTTACTTTCATGTTATTACACTGAAGTAAGTTAACAATGTAATATTTTACTAAATTTTTTAAAAATCTTCATTATTTGTGTGACAGTATGTCATTTATGTTTCTTAAAAGAACACACAATTTAAAAGTTTTTTGTTAATATTATAGATAAGGTGTTTAAAAAATATGGTTAAAACTGAAACTTTTAAATTAAAAACAATAATATGTGAAAGACTTATATTATAACTTATTTTTTATTATTATTATAATATATGTAAGCTTTATATTATAACAATTAAAAATTTTAATTAAAATTGATTTTATCCAAATACCATAATATTTGGAACAAATGTTTGAAATTTGAGACATACGGTATTATAATAACGATAGTGGTAAACGAATTTTTGTAATTAATAATGATGGAGGGGACAAAAAAAGAAACGGCACGTTTTATTTGGACTTTTTTTGCCCGAATGCATTTATTTGGACTTGAATCCTGCATGCATTTGCAAGGGCAAGTTTTACGATCATTATCTTTTAAAATTAATTTTTATAAATGCTACGTGTATTTATTTGTAACATAACTTAATGGGTGTTTAAAAAAATGGTAGGAATCAGTGGTAAGAACCACTTTTATTATAGCATATGAGAGTTTTATATTGTAGCAAATTTTTTTATTGATATTGTAGCATGTGAGAGCTTTTTACTGTTCATAATTGATTTTGTGGTGGGAACCAATGGTTCCCACCACTCCTAACCAGGCCATTAAAATGTAATATAAATAATAATATAATATTTTTTAAATGTAATATAAATCAAAACAAAGTCTTTAAAAATCAAATTAAAACTTAAAGTTAAAACTTAAATATTATAAAATATAATAGTTTTATATTGTAAAAAATTTTTATTTTTATTGTAATATATAAAAATTTTACACTGTAATAATTAAAATTTTTTAATTTCAACAAAAAGGTATTTTTAAAAAATATGACTCAACATGTAATGTAGTTTTGTCTTTGTCGAGGGGCGAAAATGGCAGGAAAAATGCCAGCTTGCAGGTCACCAGTACAAAACCAGTTGCAAGACGACATTGGCTGGAATGGGTGTCCCAGAATGGAATGATGCCACGTAATCGGATTTGGAATCTCCGCAAAACCGCCTCTGCCACAAAAGGGAACACGTCAGAAATCGGGGGCAGAAAAATATCCTGTGTTCCTGTGCTAATCGACGCATTAACCCAAAAACCGGAGAGATGGGCGGTTTTGGGTCTCGGTGGGTCCTGAGCCCACCAGAGCTACGTGTATGTATTGACCACAGAAGCTTTTGTTCCCTCCCGAGCAACCACCTGGC
>CAMOHE010025335.1:0-28877 GCA_946598075.1 Artocarpus hirsutus | reverse complement strand
ACAAGTAAGTTTTCAAGTCTATTCCACCTGCAGCAAATTGAAACTAGCAAGTGACATCTATGGCCCGGTTAAAATTTTGAAAACAAATATAAGGTAAGATTGCAAAGAGAGTTTCTGACTCCAGATGTAGAGAGAAATTTTAACACTAGGAAATAAAAGCGTAACAATAAGATGATAAGACATAAACTAACTAACCAAGCTCTAAATAATGCTGATAGAAAAACATAATTTAAATTCCCAATTATCTATATCACCTTCCACATCAGTTTCATACCTAAACTTCCCGTCTTTAAAAAGCAACTCGATAAGAGCATCTCTGAGATATGGACTCGAATCTGTTAGAAGCCTTTTAGCAAAATAAGGGTATGAAGCGGCCAGCACCTTGAAATTGGGATCGGCGTAAAGAGCTAAGCCTTCAAGCACAGTCAGCGACCTCAATATCAATGCGTAATAAGCAGGAACTGCATGAAGAAGAAGAAGAAGATAATTAAAAAGCAGAACATTAGACTTAAGCCACAACGAATATTTGATTTTAAGTCACTGAAAGGAATTGGAATGGTATATCTATAAAGGTCTCGTCTCACCGTTAAATGGGTATTGATAGAGGACATTACCAAGACCATTAACCAATGTCTTAAAATTGAGTTCGCTCACAGTATAATTTAGTGCGTCGTCGAAGAAATCTCGCAAAGCAGGTACAATTGGAGTGACATCTACATCAGGGGACAAGAAATCTAGAGCATAGTAATCACGAGCCATAGCCTCATAATCTCGATTAACCATGTGAACAACATGACCAATAATGGCAGATCTTGCTTCTTCCGGGGTTTCACTCATCATTCCAAAATCAAGAAAGGCAAGCTTGCCATCTGGTGTTGCTAAGAGATTACCGGGATGAGGATCTGCATGGAAATATCCGTACTCAAGCAGTTGTCTTAGGCTGCATTGTATACCGGTGTTTACTAGATCCAACACCTTCAAACCCTGCTTCTCAATCGCAACTTGCTCATTTAGTTTGACCCCATCAACCCAGTCCATTGTCAAGACTTTGGCGCTCGTATAGTCCCAGAAAATGTCGGGGACAAGGATGTCCTCTCTGTCAGCGTACAACTTCTTAAATCTCCTTGCATTTTGCGCCTCCTGCAGCATTCACCTGTCAAAATTAACATCAAATCTTGGAAAAATCTATTCGGTGCAAAAATCACACAAGAAGCAGTGGGCAAGCTCCAAAAAATTTAGGACCTGGACATAGTTGAGCTCTTGGTAAACTCTGCGTGCGAATTCATCAATAAGGGCAACAACGTCGCTCGATATTATTTCGACATATTTGTTGATTAGGAATCCCAGTCCTCTTATGAGGTAGAAGTCAAGTCCTATAGCTTCTTCAATGCCTGGGCGTTGCACTTTGACGGCAACAACCTGGCCGGAGTACTTGAGTTGAGCTTTGTAAACTTGACCGAGACTGGCGGCTGCAATTGGGGAGGCCGAGATGGAGGAGAAAATGGAGTCGAGTGATAGTCCCAACTCCTTTTCAATGCATGAAAACGCTTCTTCGTCTGGGAATGTGGGCAAAGCATCCTGCAAATCATCACATCATATCATATAATATCATATCAAGAATTGCATAATTGATGTCGAATGCAAAAGAAACCCAAAATACGAAATTATCTAGGATGTTTGGGAGAGTGGTTTAAACTATCAGTATGAGTTTACGTAAAAATTTTATGCTGTAACTTCTAACATGTGAGAGTTTTATAATGTTTATAGTTCAACCATTATTATATCATGAATTAAGTGGATATAACGATTGTAAGTTGAAAAGTAAAAAAGCAATTTCAATTGTTTAATTGTTAAGTTTGCCAAAAACAGAATTCATAAAAAATAAATAAATAAAAGGAAAGATTCAATCTTGATTCATAAGTAATTAAAAGAAAAGAAAGGACCTGAAGTTTAGAGAGCTCCTCAAGATACTCAGAAGGACAGAGGTCCGGTCGGGTGGAGAGACCCTGACCCAATTTGACGAAAGTGGGACCCAAACGAGTGAAGATGGTTCTGAGCTCAGCAGCTCTCTTCCGCTTGTTCCGATCCAACTCAGCTCTGCTCTGATCCAAACCCAACTTCAATCCAAATGTCCCCAACGCCAACACTATCTCCAAAGCCCTACGCACAGCCTGCACTGCCACAAAAAAAAAATAAAATACCAAATTCAATTCCAGATTTCCTTTTTCCTTCTGAAATCAAATTGAATTATTCAAATTAAATGAATTGCCTTTAAAGGACGAGAGCCGTATTTGGAGGCGAGGAGCTCAGGGCTGTAGACGGAGGCGTTGACGGCGCGTTCCATGGCTCTCACCTCCGCCTGCAGGTCTTCCGTTCTTTCTCTTCTTCTTCTTTGGATAACGGAAACCATCAATGGAGAAGAAGACGACGACGAAGACGAAGACGAAGGCGAAGGAGTTGGTGTTGGTCCGGCCTCCACGATGGCGGCTCTTACTGGTTGAGTCCGGCGCCATCGCCGCCCTGAACTACTACTCCTCAACGTCCACGGAGGTATTCTCGCCGCCACAACTACCGAGCTCATCGTTTTCTGTTTTGTTTTGTTTTTTACTTTTTTTTGCCTTTTGTTTTCCGACTAAAAATCTTTTCTTTTATAATTTTATTTACCCAATCATGTTTGGACAATTCTGTGTAATACCACCTACGGAAATTGCTTAAGTCAAGCCTCTTGATCATATTATCGTCAATACTTATGTCTCTTTTATGAAGATCCTACGGCTTAAAATGAAATTATATCAATTTTCTTGTTTAATTATTTTTTTTCTTTTTTCATGGCCGTTGCATTACTATTTTGTCCTTCGGCTTAAAATCATGCGGAATTCAATTCTAGCCACGAGGCTAGCCTACAACCATCAAATGCCGTGCCTTCCCGAACCAATTTTCTTTGATTTTTGATCTCTCTCTCTCTCTCTTTCTTTCTTTCCGGTCCTTGTCAATTTGTCGCTGTTGCCTCTTGGTTCCTCAAACCGCTAGGATCTTCTCTTTTTTATATTGAAGTAGAAGCATTATCGAATCCACAAATCCAGACAATATGCCCAACTCAAATCAATTTGAATGCGTTAAGAAAAAAATTTACAATTCTCATGACGGAAAACCATTTTATTTAATTAATTTTGAGACACTACTTTTTGAATGTTTCATAAATCCTATTTTTATAAAGTTGCTTTTAAAAATTGATGTAGGAAAATCTGAAAAATAAATAAGTACTGCTTTTTTATAACAACCTATAACTTAATGAAAACAAAGTTCTTAAATGGCCTTTTTTTTGTCACCATGCCGCCACTATCGATGGTAAGTACTTAATTGTTTGAGCCATAAATGCATAGGCATCTAAATAATGTCAATCTTTATTCTCCAATAATGTACAATATATTCTTGTAATTTCTTTTTTTAAAAGAATATATATGCTTGTAATTATGTGACAAAGACAATTATGGTCATTAACTTTGAAACGTCTACTTAACACTGGGAGGTGTCAACTGGAGAACGTGGACTAGCCAATTAACTAGAGATGGTGAGTCGACGAAAGGAAATTATTGACTGGAGACCAACAAGACTCACATGAAATAAATCAAGAAATAATCTTTCTCATATCCTATGGAGACCAAATCAGCCAAATCTACAAATAAATGCAAGAATCACATAGAAAAAGCAACCTCAAAACAAATAAGGAACAATTAAATGAAAAAGTCAACTAAAACAAACAAGGAAGTTACCCTTCTAGTCAACTTCAAATCAGCTCAAGAATCAGGCAACTAGGATACCTAATTTGCCTATATAAATATGGAATTGATCCCACGATTGAGGCACATTTAGCACATTCACACACTCTCTCTCTCTCTACGTTCTCTCTTTAAAACCCTTCCTCCTTTTCTCTTTTGGTTATTATACTATTTTTCTATATAGTGAAACTTGAGACTCTACAGTGGACGTAGGCTCTATTTCAGTGGTAAACTACTTTGTTATCGCTGCAAATCGAGTTGAGATCTATTAATTTAACTCTCATCTATCGATACACGGGAGCAATCATTAGCCCTTAAACAAATTCAATTGTAGAGTTCACCTTAAACAAGTTCAATTGTAGAGTTCACCCTCTATAATGTCCAACTCAAACTAGCATGAGTTGAGGGGACAAAAAAAAGGAAAACTTGCATGAGTTGAGGGAAAAAAAAAGGGTTTAGTTCAGCCATTCCAATCAAGTATTCTCGAAAAGAAGGTTTAGTTTTATGGATTAAGTATCTTCTAGTTTATAAAAATAAAACAGGTCTATTTCCACCCTCCTAATTTACTCTTTCCACACAATTCATTATAAATTATTTTATGATTGAATTTTCTATTAATGCAATTACTTATAAGGATGAAGGTATTTAACAATAATCATCATCATTAGTGTTGTCGAAGTCATAACAAAATTCATGTACTCCATAAAGAATAATAAGTGATAAAATTAAAGTACACACATCTATATGCAATATGACATAGGGCTTTGCAAAAGAGTCGCGAACTATTTATTTTAGAAGTAAAAATTATTTAATTACTAAATGAGTCTTAATTTTTTTTTTTTTTGTAGGTTCAACATATTAGTCATATTTGATTGAAAAATAATTTAAAAAGAAGTCCTACAAATTAATTTTTGTGCAAAAAAGAAAATTATCCCATTTTTTTTGAACATTTTGTGAAAATTTTTATAAATATCCTAGATTTTCACAGATATTCACTGATTTTACAAATATTAAAAAATCCTAAATTTAATTTTAAATCAGTGGCCCAAAATGAATTTTTGAAAGGGAATAAACAAACGAAGAACATCTCATATGTTTCAGTTATTAGAAACCCTATGTATGCTCAGGTATATACAAAACCTGACATTGCATATGACATGAGAATGTTATGAAGAAATCAGAGTAATATAGGTATCGACTACCAGAAAGTTGCAAATAAAGTGATATGGTACCTTTAGGGAACTATAGACTACATGCTTACGTATAGATGAATTGAAATTTTGGAAGTAAATGGTTACTCTAATTTAGACTTCGCTGACAATGATGATTCATGGAAATCGGCATCTAGATATTTACTGGTGGAGTTGTATATTGAAGAAACACAAAGTAGACTCTGACTACTACTTTCGTTATAGAGATTGAGTTCGTATATTGTTTTGAGACGACTTCATACGGTGTACAGACTAAGAGTTTCAATTATGGGCTTAGAATTGTGGATTCAATTACTAAGCCATTGAGAACATATTATGACAATTCAGGCATAGTTTTATCACTAAAAATAAAGTTATGATTGAATTAAGCACATCAACATTGAGTATTTAGTCATAAGAGAACATATTAAAGATAAAACAATGTCATTGAATATGTTAATAGTGAATCGATGATAGCTGATACTTAACTAAAAACATGTTAACATTCATATTTAAGGATCATGCATGTAGTATGGGACTTGGTTCCTTTGCGTAATTTTCATTGTAAGAACAAATTTATGAAACTTTTTTTTAGTTGTGATATTTTCTCATGTTTGTTTTGTGTACACATTTATTTATTTATTTTGAGAAATATCATTAAGAGAACCTAGAATAAACATAAGGTTTATTCATTAAGTATTAAGAAACATAAGACATTGTGATACATAGAAGACAATACTCGTTCTTAAGAGGACTTATCGCCATGATTCATGTGTTTTGTTTCCTACTACGATAAATAATAGAATTTATGGGCCAAGTAGGAGAATGTAGTAAAATTAGGGCTACGAGCACTAAATCAGTGCATTTAGCACCGACATTTAATAAACCCACTCAAGATAAGTGCTCTGTGCACTAATACATTAGTGGCACATCATTTTTTTCGTTTTGGCCAAATGCTTGTTGATGGACCAAGTATAAATACAACAAAATTTTGGGGTCCCCTATTCCATCTTGTTCAACCTTCAGAGACCATCATTTTGCTGCAAGAGGAGGAGCTCGAAGCTCCCAAAATAGGAGATAGCAAGCTCCATGGCCGGAGGGAGGTAACAGCTTTTGGATTGCACAAATGCGATGGTAACAATGGTGGGAGGTTAGTGATTTTCACGTTTTTGTATTTTGATCTTTTATGCTTGTTGTTTGTTGCATATTAGAACATTAGGAGTTCTAACATGTCAATCAGGTGTGATTAGTTTCCTTTTATTGATCTTCTCTATGTGTATTGACCAACCAAGTATTGTACCATTATATGTGTGAATGATGAATCCCTAATTTCAAGTCTTATAACGACTTTGAAAAATATATGTACTAAAATGTCCTCATCAACCATAAATTCATAATAAAATAGAGAAACATTATTAATTTCATAACTCTTTCTTTTCTCGTGTTTTTTTTAGGGTTAAGTTTGATAAAAGCTCCACTAAAGTAAATTTCTAAAATCTATAACTGGTCATGAGGAGCCATAGTCAAAACTCGATGACGATCTCACTTAATTGTATATTTACAGAAGAGTTCCTAATAATTAAAATAGTTCTACCTTTTTAAATATAGTGAAAAAAAAACATTTCATTGGTAAATAGTCTCTTCGTTTAAATAAATAAGTACTTAGGGGGCGTTTGGTATGCAGTAGTCAGTAGGAATCATATTCTTGGGAAAGTGATAGTAGGCAAAATGATTTCTAAGAAACTAATATTATCACGTTTCGTTGTACACAAGAATCTTCTATTAGATTCCTATGAATAATATATTATTATGTTTGATTGTAATATGAATCTTGTATAATTGGCAAAAATAAATTGTGGTATTAACATTAAATGTATCAATATAGTATGTTAGTTAGTAATAACAATATAAATATGAATAATAAAATAATATTATATATAATTTAACATTAATATTACTATGAATATTAATAATACTATTCATATTAATATTATATTATTAAATTGTTATTATTGTTAATGTTGTTGTTATTGTTGTTATTATTATTAAATAATAATTATTTTATATTAATATAATATTTATATTTATATTACATAAAAATATTAATTTATAACAATCATAGGATTAATATTTAACACTATATTAATATTAAAATATTATATATAATATATAATATACTGATATGAATATAAATAATAATAAAAATATAATTTTTAAGAATATATTATTATTTACATTAATATCAACTTTAAATAAAAATATTGTTATAAAAATGGTATACATAATTAATTATATTTTATATTTATTATTATAATAGTATTAGTATAATTTAATATTGATATTATCATGAGTATTACTTTTATACTATTCATATTGATATTATACTACTATTATATTATTATTATTATTATTTAAATTAATATAATATTTATATTTATATTATAATATAGATAGTACAAATTATTTTATTTTATAGTATTTATATATATTATATACTAGTATTAATTAATAATAATATATTACTTAAATATTGTATATGTAATATATTGTATATATTTTATTATTATTTTTAATGTTATTATTATCTTTATTATCAAATTATTATTTTAATAATAATATAAGTATGATAAAATATTATATATATAATATATAATATATTTTTATGGTAAATGATATATATATATGGATATGAATATGAATATGAATATAAATAATAATAAAAATATAATTCTTTATGATACATTATTATTTTATATTAATATTGACCTTAAATAATTATATTAAGTTTTGATAATATTATAAATATTTAATAGTTTTTATATTATTTTATATTATTTATTTATCATCTTCATCATGGACGAAAATGTAAAATTCTCATGGTCTTGAGATTCTTGGGAATATAAAGATCAGATTGTTGGTTGGGATTTAGATTACCCAAAATAGGGTAAAGTGAATCTCATGGGAGGGTCCGCTTGGTATTGTTTTTAAAATAGGTGAAAATGTTTTTGTTTTGAAAAATAAGAAGTTTTTGGGAATTGTGCTAAGAGTGTTTTTAAAATTTTTATGTCGAAAAGCGTGTGAAAACATTTTCAAAAATTATAAGAACAAAAACAAACGGGTCTGAGTTTTTCAAGAATCCAAAAATCATAATTCTTGTATCAAAAATAAAAATCTTGCATATTTCTATTCCCACCTTCAAGATTACTGTATATTAAACGTCCCTTTAATTATTTGACTCATGGTTTAATTATTTGACTCATGGGCATCTAAATAACTTCCGTCTTTGTTCTCTAATAATATATAATATATGCTTGTAATTATGTCATAACAACGACAACTATGGTCATTAACTTTGAAATGACTACTCATCAATCGTGTGATTCTTGGCAATATGCAAACGTTCAACCATAACTATTTTTTTTCTTCCCTTTTCAAACACATTAAAAAAATAAATAAATAATGAATGTCTTTATTAATGAATGATGGCGGTAATTATGGGGCTGATTTGTTATATAAAGAATTTTGTTTAAGAGAATATGAATATATACAAATGGAAGGTGAACATGGAAGGTGGAAGTGATGTTAGAGGAATTGTTAATGTTAATGCTATGGCGATTATAATCATATTATTAGGCATAATTGTAGCAATCGTTGAGGGTAATTATAATGTGTACAGCAATACGGTGGCGTTGAACATGACAATGGCGTCACCACCTCTGGCGACAGCAAAGCTGGTATTAGAAATTCAAGAGTATAGAAAGTGGGTTACTGAATATTGTCAAGAACAATGCAAAGATATAAGGTTCAAGTATACCAGCGGCTATAGGTCACTTTCAGTCGTGTTACGATAAAAAAATGTGCTGAATGTATTGAATCTATCATAACTAAGCCTGAATCAGACTATGTAACGTGGATATTCATATAATATATGTGTGCTATTTATACAACTCAAGCTACACTAAAAAATTATAGTTTAAAGCTCTGACATGATACAACTCTTAACTAAAACTATTAGTTTCAACTATTTTTCTAATTATCTATAGTAAAGTCATGATTATGAATTATAATATCAAATCTCCTAGGCCTACAAGTGAGAGAGGCTTTCTTCCTACTTTGTATGAGGCTTATATTTTGATAGATAGAGAAATATAAGTCGTTGACACTTGGCAATAAATCATGAATCCCACAGGATTGTGTTGCATAATATATAATTTCGTTTTCGTTTATGATTATCTTCTTGGTTAGGAATTTAGTATTAGTTTGGGAGGCGAACAAAATCAAAATGTTACCACTAATGTGGTTTATTCTATTTTTACCCAAAATTTTTTTTTAAAAAAATCGTTTTTCATTGTCCAAGCGTCATTTAACATCTAAAACCAAGTACACGTCGTTGAACGGATCAGAGGTGAACAACATACGCAAAACGACATGTAGTTTTCCCGTATGGAGAAACGACATATTAACTAATGCAAATTAAAAAAATAAAACATTAATCTAGTGGATGATCAAAACGGCAGAGGATGAGGGTACATGTTGAGCGTGACAGACCTTATCAATCTTTGACCGTCGGATGTAGACCTTATCATCTGGGCCGCTCGTTTGTAGGGAGGAAGGAGCGCCGTCTGGTGTCTGGTTCCACTTCTAGGGTTTAATATATAATCATTCTCTTCTTCCTCTTCTTCTTCGTGTTTGATTATCTGTGTTGTGGTGATAGTTGAGAAGCTAAATCCTATCCAAGGTAAGGCCTTTGAAGCTTCTCTTCCATTCGCTCTTCCTTTTCCTTTTTAGTTGAAGCTGTTTATATTATCATATCAATTAGGGTTTTAGGTCTTTGAATGGATTTGTTCCTCTTAGATTCTAGGTTTAGGCTTCTGAAATGTCGAAGCTTTCAATTCATGCTTGGATTTTAGGATATAAAATATAATGAAGAGGTGGTTCTAGGAGAATCATTAGGGTATTGTTAATGCTTTCTTCTCACAACTCGAAACCTCTCATTTCTCTTTCACACAAAACCCTACTTGACAAAATCAGGTCTTTTTTTTTTTTTTTTTTTTTTTTGTTTTCTCTTCTAATTTTGATTTTTAACTCTACATATTGAAATTGTTAGTTCCTGTTTTTGTTCTGTTCAAGATTTTTGTATTATGTATAACTCAAATTTTATTTTATTTTTTGTTCTTGAAAATTTACTAATAATTATTGTAAGAGGCAGAGATGGGTGAAGGAGCGAAGGCTATAATTCCGGAGTCAGTTTTGAAGAAGAGAAAGAGAGAAGAAGAATGGGCATTGGCTAAAAAACAAGAGGTTGAAGCTCTCAAGAAGAAGAACGCTGAGAATAGAAAGCTTATCTTTAACAGAGCCAAGCAGTATTCTAAGGAATACGCCGAGAAGGTAACCAAAACTATATAATTTGCATTGACATTCTTCAGTTCTATATCAGATACTTCTATATTTATTTGTTCCTTCTTCTTTTTTCAGGAGAAGGCGCTGATCCAGCTTAAGCGCGAGGCTAAGCTTAAGGGAGGGTTCTATGTTGAGCCGGAGGCTAAGCTTCTGTTCATCATTCGTATCCGTGGGTATGTACTATTACATGTCATGTCCTTCCCATTTCACTCTCCGTTTGATGTGTGAAATTTTATTTTTGCTTCTCTCTTACCGCTTTGAATATATAACTTTTTTCCAGTATTAATGCCATGCATCCGAAGACGAGAAAGATTTTGCAGCTCCTAAGGCTGAGACAGGTAGAGAATATGATTCCTTAATTGATTACTTGATAGTTATATTCTATAATTCAATTTTGTGATTTTAAAGCCTAGAGTTTAGGTTTGGACGATTCAGCCCGATGATTCATTGTTTTATAAAATCATCTGTGTGAATGCATTTGTGATGAAGCACTGGATTTGTAATGATTTTTCTGTTTTTTCACTCCTGAATAGATCTTCAACGGTGTGTTCCTCAAAGTGAACAAAGCCACCATGAACATGCTTCACAGGGTTGAACCGTATGTGACATATGGGTATGTATGATTTTATTTAATTTCCAACCAACTTTTTTCGTTTTTTTTTTTTTCCCAATAATTTCTCTGCTCAATTGTTGGGCGTGATCATAGGTACCCTAATCTGAAGAGTGTGAAGGAGTTGATTTACAAGAGAGGTTATGGGAAGCTGAACAAGCAAAGGACTGCTTTGACTGACAACTCGATTATTGAGCAGGTTTGTGGTCCTTTTTCTCTTTTTTGGTTGCACTATTCAAAGACTCTACTAGTATAATCAAGTTAGTGAAATTGAGTTTCAGCAAAAGCAGTTATCGGTTTACTGGTGAAAATAAAAGCCTGGATTTGTTCATTGTAGAAGGAATTGAGGTAAGTGTTTTTGCTGGAGAACTCCATAATTATTTCTTGTTTCCTGACAGGCATTGGGCAAGTATGGAATCATCTGCGCAGAAGATCTTATTCATGAGATTGCTACTGTCGGACCTCATTTTAAGGAGGCGAATAACTTCTTATGGCCGTTTAAGCTGAAGGCTCCATTGGGTGGTCTCAAGAAGAAGAGAAATCATTATGTTGAAGGAGGAGATGCTGGAAACCGTGAGAACTACATCAACGAGCTCATCAGGAGAATGAATTAGGTTTTTCAAAATATGAGAATCTTGGTTGTCAAACTTGTTTTTGAAGTTAGCTGGACACAGTTTTTATCCATTTTTGTTTTTTCTATGGTGTTTTAAAGTTTTGGACCGTCGAATGTTTGGAAAATTTTGTTGCATTTTCAGATGTTTAGATACTAAGCTAGTGTGGTCTTATTTTATTACTAGCCAAGAAATATCTAGTATAATTTTTGGTCCAAGCCTGGTGGCATTTCCATTTTACACCAATACTGATGATACTTTTCCTAATTGATAATAATATTTACCATTTATGGTTAATTTACATTCGTGGGAAAGGCTCTTTGAGATGTACTCTTGTGGTGGCTTATAAGTTAGAGGCAAGGACAGTCATTTTTTGGATAATACGTTTAATACTAATACTTTGATAGGACTTGAACAGGGTGGAGATTCATCTTGTTCTATTGGCAATCTAAGTCTTTGAGATTTGGAGAGTTGTTGTCTTTTTTAGGCCAAGAACGGTTTTTATCATTAGTTAGAACTGTGAACAATGTAAAATTTTCATATGTTATGGTAAAAAGTTACAATATAAAGCTCTTACCATGGTCTCAAGCTAGAACTATTTGGTTCGTTTGGTAGTATTTTTAAAATAACTTAAAATAGTTTTGTTTTGAAAAACAATAATTTTTGAGGAATTGTGTTGATATTGTTTTTGAAATTTGTGCTTAAAAAACGTGTAAAAATATATTTAAAAAATTTTCAAAATGATAATAAGAGGTGGCCAATGGTTCTAAAGTGTAACACTAATGGCCGAGGGATATCGCTTTAGAGGGTTGCATATCAAAGTAGCATAAAGTGTTTTCCACATCAAAATTGCACGTTAGCCTCAATCGAACGACTGCCAAATTGGACAGGCCCACATTTGTGAGTTTGTCTCGCGGGCAAAGGCCGACATGATGTCAGCATCTTAGAATGAAATCCGAATCTCGCATACCTCTAAATAGATTGGCAATAAACAGGGCGGGAAGCAAAATCACATTGAAATTTAGAAACGAGTTTTCCCACCAAAAAATTTCCAGCAAAAAATAAAAAGGAAGAGTTTCCCACCAAAATAAACTGTTTAAGTAGCTAAAATGACCAAACTCTCCTTTGTTCCTATAAAGGGTCCTTTGGAACAAAGTTTCAAAATAAAAAGAATGGCCATTCAAACTTATGTCGAATTGACAAAATGGTCTCTAGACAAATAATATGTTCGGCACACTAGTTCGAACCATCTAAAGAGTAAAGTTTTTAGTAGCTGTAATGTAAAGTAAAAAAACAACCGTGGTGTAAAGCTCTCGTATGTTATAATATTTGAATTTTTTTTTCTAGTTCAAATTGGTTTATTAAACTTCATATAAAAATTTTACAATTACCTTTATAGGCCGTGTATGAACACCATGAAAGAAAGAAAAAGATAACTTTCTATTTAATGGTGACACAGGGTCAATTGTTAAGTGAAATTTTCTTATAAAATAGAGACAAGTCAAGTTTTAGAGAGAAATTTCTAAAATTTGAGTGAGGCATCGTATTAGCGGGGCGTTTTAGGCATTTAGCCAAAAGCTAGAGTATTGAGTGTAATCTTCTTGTGTTATACGTATGGGGGGTATAATCGTCCAAAAGGGATAAATTGATTTGCAATGGGGGGAGAGGATAGGGGAGGAATAATAGAAAAGGATTTGAAATTTCAAGCACGAAGACAGACACAATCCCTTTCTTAATACTCAAACACAAGAAAGGAAATAGATCGCTCTAAGACAAAGCCGGCCCCGAGAATAGCGCTCTTTATCAATTTCTTCAAAAAACCCTTCTACTAAACCCATTCTCTTTCTTCTCTCTCTTTCGTTCTCTCTCTCTCTCTCTCTCTCTTGAAGAAGAAGAAGAAGAAGAAGAGGCAAATATATTCAGAGAGAGCTTCGAAGGTATTTCTGAGTTGCCCTTGTAATTATATTCAGAGTTCATCAAGATATGTTTGTTTCATGACAAGATCTGAAATACCCATTGGGTAATTTTCACGTTAATGCTTTCTTTCTTCATGTTGGTGAAAAAAGTTCCAGATTTTTCTTTGAAATACCCATTTCTTTTGAATCTCTCTGTTTTATGCACAACGTTTTTCTTCTAGCTAATGCATTTGCGTGTCAGAGTGCATAAACCAATTCTTTAGGTGTTCTTCTTGCTTTTCTGGAGTCGCAATTTATGTTTTTTTTCTTGATATATATATCCAAGAGCCCCTATATTTTTATTTGTAAAAGTTGGATGGTCCAACTCAAATTTATGATAAAACACTTGAAAGATCTAATTTTTTAGAAACTTTTTGTAGAGTAAATTGCTTCTACTTGTTGCAAGGCATTTGGATATATCAACTTTTGCAGTAATTCAATTTTCTTTGGTTGGTTTAGGTCAACTATGGGAAGGAGTTTAAGCCCGATAATACAGAGAGAGTTGGAAAATCTTGACAAAGATGCCGATAGTCGCAAATCAGCGATGAAGGCACTCAAATTGTATGTCAAAGATTTGGATTCCAAGGCAATCCCACTGTTCCTTGCGCAAGTTTCCCAAACTAAAGAGACGGGTTTGTCCGGCGAATGTACAATTTCACTTTATGAGGTCCTTGCCCGTGTTCACGGCGTCAAAATAGTCCCTCAAATAGACAGCATTATGAGCACCATTGTCAAGACCTTGGCTTCAAGTGCAGGGTCTTTCCCTCTTCAGCAAGCGTGCTCTAAGGTGGTTCCAGCCATTGCTAGATATGCAATTGATCCGACCACCCCGGAAGACCAAAAAAGGCGCATCATTCACTTGCTATGCAGCCCTCTTTCGGATTCTCTTTTGGGGTCTCGTGAGAGTCTAACCTCTGGAGCAGCCCTTTGCTTAAAGGCACTTGTGGATTCTGATAATTGGCGCTTTGCTTCCGGAGAGATGGTTAACAAGGTCTGCCAGATTGTTGCTGGGGCTCTAGAGGAGAAGCCAACACAAACAAATGCGCATATGGGCTTGGTTATGGCTCTGGCGAAACGTAATTCTTCGGTTGTTGAACCTTATGCCAGGTTGCTAATACAGGCTGGATTGCAGATACTAAATGCTGGAGTGGTTGAAGGGAATTCTCAGAAACGTTTGTCTGCAATTCAGATGGTTAACTTTTTGATGAAGTGGTTGGATCCATGGAGCATCTATTCGGAGCTTCAGTTGGTGATTCAGGAGATGGAGAAGTCCCAGTCTGATCAGATGGCTTATGTCCGAGGAGCTGCTTTTGAAGCTTTGCAAACTGCAAAGAGAATTGCTGCAGATAAAGGTTCGAAATTTGAGAAGAGCCCTGGTTCAGTGACTGGGTCAAATTTTACTCGAATAGACCACAGCAGGTGTTTATCATCGACCCCTGGTGATCGATCTCCTGCATCTGTATCGCCTGAATCACAGACCCTTGACTCCTTTGTTGAATATGAAGGGTGGGTAGAGTCGCCTACCTCAACAAGGCAGGCTTCTCAGATATTCAATTATGATCGTAGGAGTGTGAACCGCAAACTTTGGAGTCTTGAGAATGGAGGAGTTGATGTCTCTCTCAAGGATGGTTTGTTCTCACAGATTGCTAGGGAAAGTGCCATCTCTAATACGTTTTCAGAGCACTCTGGAGGCAATGATGAATTTGCAGGGTTCTTGCAGAAAAATTCAAGAAATGGAATATCAAAAAGCACCACAACCAGTCCCCTTGTAAGTTGCCCATCTACATATCAATCATTTACTGATTTATTCTTATTTTAGAACGATTAGGAGCTGAGATTTTAAAGATATTATGGTGAAATAAGTGTAGCCTCTTTTCTGCTTTAGGCTTTGAAAAATGAAAAGAATATGGATTATGCAAAGTAAACCGAGGACAGCGGTACTTCCATATTATCGAGTTTCAGTCCTTTGGAAATTTCATCCCTACTTAGAATCCTAGTGTCTCAACAGAATACATTTGGGATAGTAAACTTTGGTGTGTTTTATTATTGCAGTCACTTGCTTGTTGAATCTTGTATTCACCAGAATTGCCAAAGTTTGTGGTTTATTTGCAGATATATTTGGTATTGGTTTTGAATACTATGACAGTTCTGTTTGTCATTATCGTGATGCATCACCATATACAAGTTTGTGAAAAATTGGGTCCCAGTCTCAGTATGTTATATGTTGAGTTTGTTTGGGAAACACAGTAGAACTTAAAGTTGGAACTTAAATATTATAGCATGTGAGAGTTTTGTATTGTAGCAAACTTTTGTTTTTTACTGTTGTATATGAGAATTTTACAAAGTAGCAAACTAAACTTATTATTTCTAACGTGTTTTCTAAACAAACTTGTTACATTTTTAATGGTGATAAATAGTTACATTAGAGAGGACTAATATATTTCAAATTTGTGCTCCAGAGGTCACACACTTCAATCAACGTTGACAATATTATCTTTAGAACTCCAAGGAAGCTTGTCCACTCTCTTCAAGATACTAACCATACGAACTGCGACTGTTCTGAGAAAAAAGGAAGAAGATTGAGAAGTCTATCCCTAAGTGATTTTGAGTGGAGCCCGGTTTTCAGATATGACCAGAATTTTGCTTCAAATGATCCTGTAGACTCTGAGTTGAGAGCAAATGGAAGCTTACTATATGCGGACAATGAGCCATTAGAAGGAAGCCTTGAATCTGTGTCATCCACTGATGACATTATTCCTGCTAATGTTGATGAGCAGAAATTGTGTGATAAGGTGATTCAGGATCATAAAACTCAACCTCAAAAGTTTGGAATTGAGAAGCCTTGTCGAATTCACAGGGTTGCTTTAAAGTTGGTTTTCTGTATGCTCTTTGCATTAGTTGCAGTACTTACTTTGTTGTTTGGGATGAGGGATGATGACGAATTTGAGGGTCATTATCTGGTGCCAACTTAGTCTACTCATTCTGATGTATCAGATTCTTTTTCTAGTAGATTAAGATTACCAAAAATCTTTCTCAAGATTTCTGTTCATCATGATTTGTAAGGATAGTGTATCATTATCACGCAAACATTAGATGGGAAGTGGATTATTTTTTCTGAAATATTTGATTCTCAATTCCTTGTCCCAAGAGATGATATGTTATGTACATGCAATCTGTATGGTTCTGATTCTTACAACTTTAGTCTTTAGATTAGAATGGTCAAAATTCCTCTAATTCTTTATCCCCCTTTACTAGACAATGGATTATAGAGTGTATGGAAACTAAGTTAGAATTTAAATATTGTAGCATGTAAGAGTTTTATCTTGAAGCATGTGAGAGCTTTATACTAAAGCAATTAGAAAAAAATGAAAAATAAAAAGGAATTTGACAGGGAACTTTTACGTTACAATAAGCACATCAACTTGCAAATAATTTCGTTATTTTGAGAATGTCATTCTAACTATAGCAATAGCTGCTCTATAGGGAAGTCAAAAGATGAGACCTTTACATAATGCTATTAGACAAAATGGAATATGTTACGGATTGCACGTATAAAAAACCGGAGAGAAGATGGATTTATAGTATTTGAAAGACTATTACAAATTATCATGCTCAATAACTTGAGCCCCTCTCCAACCTTCACCAGGTTTGACAACCACAGGCACCAGCATTGAAGCGGGTCCAGTGCACACAAAATACTCCTTTCCATATTTCTCTGCCAACGAACCCGGGCTTGACACGTAGATGTCTTCAAACCCCATCCTTATCACCCTAAAGAACAGCTCACGTCCCTGCAAGTGCATATTTGCTATTACAAATCTTGCTCACAAGAAGACATTATTTCTTTCCACTGAATCAAGTTTATGTCAAAATTAACCAAAAAAGTGCCAAAAGAAAATTTGGTGTCCATCAACAAATTGATAAAGAGTATTACCTGATCAAGGGTCTCATACTTGGAAGGCGGAGTGTTATAAATAGCCTTCAATCTCTCCTCAGGAGGAGCAGCATAGACCCTACTTAGCTTGTTTTTGAGAATAGTGAAAGGAACTTCTTGTTCAGTCCACACACCGGGTTTGTTCTCGGGCTGAGGACCAAAAAACAGCCAATCGGAAGCAGGGGAAGGATCGGGTTTCATAGTTTCAGAAGGGGACAGCAACTCGAAGGGCGAAGAGAGGGGCGGGTGAGTGGAGTAGGTGCAGCCTCTGAGGCCTTGGATTGCAGCGCCATTCCTTCTCTTGAACTTGAAATGGCTGAGTATGGCATTGGTCATTGTCACATCTTTGATGCCTTTGTTCTTTACTATCACTGCTGTGGCCATACTCAGTGGATAGAGTGTCACAACATATGTCATGTCTAGGGATCCACTACTGCAGCTCAATTCAACCTTAACACACAAACACCATACAAAAGAAAAAAGAAAAAAGAAATTAAAATGTAACAACTCAGCTTATTTGAGTACATTAGAAGAAGATTAACTACGAGGGAATAAGTGGTAGAACATAGTGTGAAAAAGGGCGAACTAGATAAGTAAGTATTCACCATTCACCATAACACAATATATATGTATACGACATGAAAGAAAAACTTGACTAATCCACTAAAATTGGAAATTATTATATACCTGAAGGGCATCGATGGCGTCGGAGTCAACATCTTTGACTTTCCATTCAGAAGAAGAGAGAAGTGAAGTGGTAGAAGTAGTAGTAGTTTTCGTTGTAGTTGCAATTTTAGAATTGGTTGAAGGCTTGGATACATTGTTGAGGACTAAACCAATGCCACCTTTGGCACCAACAGAGTAGAGAACTTCCTCGAAACCGTCGTCTTTCCAGTGCACTTTGGGCTTGTAGGATGTGACATGTGCGTTTGGTATCTGCAGCCTCAGAGAGCTGCCGTTTCTCACAGTTAGCTCAACAACCGGTGTGTCGTTTGACTCCAAGAACTTTATGCCTTTGCGGCCGAATCTGTCGTTGAGGCTCTCTTTCTCTGGAGCAGCACTTGTACTAGTTGTTGTGGCTGAAGTTGAAGCCTTAACAAGTGTCATGTTTGGTAGTTTGGGAAGAGATAAGGAGACAACTGAAGAAGAAGAAGCAAATGCCATGAGACCAGAACGACTGAATGAGTGAGGAAAAAACAGCAGCTTCTTTTGCTTCCACACATCGCCTTTTTTTTATTTGGCTAAGCCTAATCCTTTTACTCCCCTTCCCGACCCTCATTTAACATTTTTGTTTTATTAATATTTTTTGTTCGGTTCTTCATTTTGTCTTCATTCCATTGCACTTTTTCCTCTCTCCAGGTCTACTCTGCTTACGTGGCAGACGAGATATAGTTTTTTTTTGGCCAAATGTAAAAGTTTGGGTACCACTTTTCAACTGGCCATATATCTGACTGATGATTATCTCCGATCATCATTCTTTCTTTTTTTTTTTTGAATTGATTATGTAACATCCTTATAAATATAAATCAACCACAAAAAAAAAAAAAGAAGAAGAAAGATTAATACATTTATAGTAATGCTCTTTATTCCCATCTCGATTCTCTTTTTTTATTTTTATTTTTAAATATTGGTAAACGGGTAAGTGAAATATCTCTCTTATATTCCAATTCCGTTTCGATATGATATGCCCATTAATTGCGATTTAGTAAGTAAACGTGTCATGACTAATGTCAACAAGCGTATTTTTCATAAGAAGAGAAAACAGGAAAGAAAAAGGAAAGACAAAGGAAAGACGATGAATGCAAATTATTATTATTATACTTGGATCAAGACATTCTAAGCTCAATTGCAAACACTCTTGGAATTCTCAATGTCATGAAATGGTATTAACTACTTTCTGCCTCACCATCTAATCTATCTATGTTGTCTACTTAATCAAACGTGCACTTCATCTATCTTAGTTTTGTGTGTGTGCAAGTGCAACTTATTCCCTTCCAGATTCAATAATCATCCCTCGTTTCCTTGGGCCCCACCTGGATGACAGAGATCATCAAATGGAGTTACTAATTAATAAACTCCAAACTCACTCCCTCAGCTCCAGCCGAAGCCATTCAAGTCAAACTGTCTGCAGCTTGAAGAAAAATCGTTTTCATGATCATGATCATGAGCATTCAGGTCCAGTACTTTATTTGTTGCAAAGAAGTTTGGCACTCTACATGTTTGAGAAGCTTTCTCATTTTGCTTCATTTTTCCCGAACGTTCTGCTGATCTCGCACTAGCAGTGCTAGTATTTCCACCCACAATGTCTTCTTCCACATCCCATGAGCTTCCGTTTCCGCTTCCTTTGACGCTAATTCCTTCCAAATATGTAGTCCTAGAGTTACCACCGTTCCCCTTTTCTCCCCCGTTGGTGTCGAGCCCAATTCCTATTGATAACCCTGTATTCGAGCTTCTCTCCACGGGAAACGTTCTTCTTTCTGAGACAAACATGCTGTTTTCATCGGAACTGTTGCACCATTTGGGCTCCAAGAATGCACTAGTACTTGTGATGGTGTTGTTATAAGGTCTCGACACTATCCCATTACTAGTATTATGTGCTATTTCTAGGTCCTTTTGTGAGCCTTCGCAGGTTAAGCAGCTGTCCACCGAGCAATCATTGTTTGGCTGCTTGCTAATTGTTCCTTGTGCTTGGGCACTAGTCGGTTGTGTGCACAACCCTTGTGCTTCTTTCAGCTCGGCGAACGCAGAATTCAGGCAATGAGTGGATACTTTAGAAACCAGTTCGGAGAGTTGAACTTTGGCTGCTTCAAGTCCTACTGTCCCCAAGTTCTGTCTCCCTAGCGTCTCCTGTGCTTTTTCAAGCACCGCCTGCAGGTATTTTCCTTGAGCCTCGATTCGAAGCTGCAAGTGTCGTTGAACCTGGTTTAGTTTAAAACCATAAATTGTCAGATTAAGATTGACCCTACAATCTTAAGAGTGTTTTAAACTGAAGAGGAACAAATCAATCTTCATGTGTAACTTTGGTACTGTTCTAAAATGTTTTTAATGGTGTCCTTATCATCCTATTTTGTCTAATTGAAACCACAAATATGATTGTGTTGATGAAAATGTGTCATGTTTAGGAAAATGAGAAATGTTGATCTTCACATGTAGTGAACAAACTCATAATTAGTCATATATTTATTAAATTCAAAATGTTATAGGAAAACAGAAAAGTTCCCTTACCTCAAGCTGCTCGTGAAGCCTTCTCTGAACTTCAATTTGCATTTGTAGTGTCTCGCTTAAATGAAAACCTCTGCAATATTAATCAAATTGAAATTAGTTTAGGTCTAGTCAATAATTAGCTTATTACATGACAAATAATGAACAAGAAGTGCTATGCGTACACACACACACACACATATGCATATGACACAAGTGTGTGTGCATATATGTAGATTTATATGGAGATGCAAAGCTTTATTTATACTTACTTGTTTGATTGAGGTCCAATGCTCAGATTGTTCAACTGATTTGCATTTGCTTCTGCGATTCTATCTGCAGCAACAGCGCCTACCGTACCTAATTAAACATGAAGCCCATTACTAATTTCAGTGATAAAACAGATGAAAAACTACTTATGCTTTAATGTGTAATTATAGTGAATATCAAATTATTGTTTTCTTACCAAATTTGCTTGGCGCACTATTGGCTTGTCCATGCAGATTTTTACTGAGCCTATACTTCTGTAAGAAGAAAGATTAATGGAAAATGTAAGTACAACAAATTAACATGATTGCAGATATAAGTTGTGATGGAATTTCCTATTTGTTATAAATGCATAAATTGGATTTATACCCCACCAAAGTGAGCATTTGCTCTTTATTATCTTTGAATCTCTATATTGATTGTTTCACATTTGTAAGCCGTTTGATCTTTATGCTGATTAAATCTGACGTGATTTTGGGGTTGATTTGACGTTGTAAATATTCAATAATGGTAGCTATATCATAGCATACCCTAAAAGTAGGCAGGAAAGGGAACAAAATTATTGGAGATGAGAAATGAAACTTTCATCAAATTACCTGAAGGTGACTCTTTAGGTGGTACAAGGTGAGTCCCTGGATTCCCATGAGTTTCATTACCGTTTTCGGAGTAGCTTCTGCATTGAAAAGAAATAACATTTGGAATCAGGCTGATGATCACGATCATATGACGTTGGGGTGATCAGAAAAAATAAAAAATGAAAAAATAGAAAGCTCACTGTCTGCTCCTCCAAGTTGATTGACGGCCTCAACAAAACGCTCGTGGAGATCAGGCGTCCACTTGAGCCGGGGTTTGGCATCAGTGGAAAGAACAAGTCCCGAATCCCCGGGGCCACTCCCGCCTTGCAGAAACAAATGCCTTTCTGGGGGGATATTTGTTGCCATCCTTGCAGAAGACAGGTGCATGCTCTTTCCTTGATGTTGGTGGTGATGATACATCATGCTAAAAACCAAAATTATATAATTTTCAATACAACACAAAACCATTCATCTTGTATATTTGGAAGCATTGGCTACAGAACATTAAGTAAGCCTATACAAGGCACAATTAGTCTCAATGATCTTCATCTCTAGACGCCGTAATAATCGACCCACTACGTACTCTTACCTCATGTACGTATGTTCCTAAGCTCTGACTTTTCTCTTCCCTTGATTCCGATAATTAAGCTGCTGAATTTCGTCACTTAGGATTGAGAAACTATCTGCAAACTCAAGTGGTGGTAGTAGTAGTAATAGACTGGTGGTAGCAGCTTCTTGTTGCTTGTATTTTCTCTTCCTCTTCTTCTTCTCTAATTGTATGTTAAAGTGGGGTTGTTGTTTTTCTCACAAGCCAAACCAGAGCTCAAGCATTGGCTTTTATAAGAGCAAGTGATGGCCACAGAATCTTGTCTTAATTTATATTCACAGAGACTTGAAAAATAGAGATATATTATAATATTGTCCCTTCCCTCGCTTTGCCAACTGTGGGACCCTCTCCTCTTCTAGTAGACCTTACTTTCCATTCTCAGCCTGAGGATGTTAATCAATACCCAATGAAATTTCATGTGCACGATCGCAACTTTAATTCTGAAACATATCACATATAAACATATAGAAACATATATATGCCTTGCATAAGGCACCCGAATTCAGACTTGTTCCGCCAGTTTTATTCATCCATTTACACATAATATATATCTTTTTTCTTTTTTGGTAATATATATTCGTCCTCCTGGCAAAGCTAAAGAGAGAATCTTATTCCGGGGAATTTTTCTGACTTGGGATTTAAGGGAATCAAACTGTCGCTTTTGTGTTGAAACCCCCTTTCAAAGCCATAAAACCAATCCCTTACCTTTCCCTCACTGGAAGATTCTCAGAATTGTTAAGCACATGATACAAACGAAAAATATATAAACCTACACATGTATACATGGTATTTCTACATTAATTTGCATATACGACCTTCAATGTGGTGTTGGAGTCGTTTTTCCTGTTGTCAAATGTATGCATAATATGTAACACCTTTAAAAATAGGGATCAACAAAGGGTGTTGCGTGGTGTCGGGCCGGCTTGGGGTGGTACTGAGAGTTAAAAAGTAGGTTCATCCTTCAAGTAGAAATAGGTAGGTTCGTTTTTTGTCCTTTTGGCGTTCTCTGTCATTTCTACAAGATAAAAGGGATGATAGACATGATAGCACCAGTAGTTCTCATTTTATCCAGAAAATAAAAGTACTACATATGCGAATACACACAAAGCTTAAAAGTACTACATATGCTAATACACACAAAGCTTAGTATAATCTAAAGTGTTGAGATGGAGACAAGAAAAGAACGTTTTTACGTACTGCTCATATATATATGGAGAATGAATTCATCAAGAAGAAGAAGAAGAAGATTCTGCTTTGACTTGAGCACCTCATAAGCTAGAATCATTTGAAAATAATATATATATATAAATATATATATTTATTTATGTAGAGGGAGAGAGAAAAAAAAAATGCTCTTTGCTTAAGAGATTGTTTGGAGGAAAAGAATGGAATAAGGAACACATTCCGGTTTGTCTCCTTCGGTAAGTTTGGCACTTATTCAGATAGTATGTTAGTGTTTATAACATTATGGAGTTAAACAAGAACATCAGAAGAAAAAGTCTTTTAATTAAATTCTACATGATCAATTGGCAAAAGACAGCCGGCTAGTGATTACATACATACATACATACATATATATTTATACATATATATATATGATCTGGCCCTCACCCACGAATCCTAAGCAAATGGGGACCTATTTAAAAGGAAGAAAAAAGAAAAAAAAAGAGAAAAAAAGAGAGCAAAAGCTAGAGCTCAGGATTGTACTTGCTTCTATACTTGCATTTGTTCAAAGGCACCCCCAAGGACCACTTGTGTTCTGTTTCCTTGCTCTTGACTTATCCTTCTTTTTCGCCTTCTAGATTCTTTGTCATCTATATATCTATCTATATATCTATATTATCATCTTTTCTTCTTCTTCATATACACGCGCTTATGTTTGTGTGTGTGTATAAAGCTTCTCCTTGTAATGTTTTTCATTTAGTTATAATGATCAGCATATCTTACATACATGTTAGTCATTTAACCTAAGAACTGTTCTTATCTCTCTCTCTCTTAATGTATAACAAAATGACATACATATTATACATTAAAGTAGTAAAGTTTGTAGAGAATCCGATTTTGTTATTCAAAAATTGGGTTCGTAAGCTACATGTAACCATGTGTCAACTGCATGTTCATTATTCTTATGCTCCATGTTCTTATTTCATAAAAGAGAAATAAAACGGTAGTTCATACAATATAAAGAGTGTTTAGATAGTAATATAGCTATACACATGATATGTAGTAGATGTATATGTGTCGATCTGATTAAGTCATCCACAGATATTGCAGAATAAATTCATTATATATATATATATATATATATAGGTTATAGAAAGCATAAATATATATAATTATAAAATATGATTAGATTAGCCTACATGTTGGGAGAGCATCGATACTTGAGAAGAATGAGAACAGACAGACATATATATGATCTAGATATATTGGTGGAGATACCCATTTTAATTCATCAAGAGATCATGTTTAAAATGATTTTATATATGCCTGTCAAATAATTACCCATATATATGTTGATTGTAAAAAGTTGTAGCAGATATAAATGTACACAAATATGTATAGATAGAGAAATAAAAATAGAAGAATAATTTATGAGTAACTACACAACTAGCTACCTAGCTAGCTAGCAAATTAACGAGCTAGAATTAATATTGATTTCTGTGAAAAAAAAAAAGAAAAAAGAAAAATTATTCCTCGCACAAATGATATATATGTTTTTTGGATCACATTTATGCAAGTAATTTGGTTTTGGGATGTCCAAGTCCATGTGTCCTTTTTTGGAGTAAAATCAAAGTGATTCTGATTTGAGGGAATATAATATGCAGTTTAAGAGAATCAAAAGATGAAAGACTTTAGGTCAAGTTGCTAGCTATATATATATATAGAGGCAGAATTCATTCCAAAATAGTTAATTAGAATAGGGTTTGGCAGACCAGAATAAAACAAATATCTGTGCTCTGCAAGCGACCAGAGGAGGAGGCCTTTATACTTTTGAAATTGTACCCTCCCCATTTACATGTACCTTACATTAACATCACCAGTTCTTCCAAAAAGAATCCGAATATATATATCTATATATATATTGAAGAACCAAGATATATATATATATATATATATATATATATGTATAAAGAGTTGAGTGCATATGATATGCAGGGCAATATGCAAGGGCTAATTAGAGTAGTTAATTATCTGATATATCCTTCAATATTCATTCCATTTCCCAAAAAATAAAAATTAATCAAGCTGTTTGCAAGCGACCGGATGACATATTTTTTGCTTTTTTTTTTATTTTATTGTCTTCAATTTAACTAAATAAATATTACAATCGTAGATCTTAGAAAAATGTCTAGATCGACCTAACAAACAATTCATTATTACAATAAAGAAAAAAATAAAACTTGATTAAGCAAAGAACACGGGAGACTTTTTCTTTTTAAAATGTTCTCTTTTTGATTGGTGGCTGCATAATTTTAGAAGAGAAACCAAAGCAAGCTCTATAGAAAAAAATAATAATAAATTTTTGACTCTTTCAAAATGCCTCCACCATGTAGGTTTGCATGATTGATACAGTGACAAATTTATTGCCAATGTAGATTTTGCCTGCCTAATATATCTTCTAGATCAAACACTTGTAAGCTATTTTGACAAGAGGCTACATACAAAACACATAAAAAAACAGAAAAACTAAATAGAAAACGACAACTATGTACCCATTACCACTATAGATTGAGGTCTAAATGATTATATTCAACGTGAAAATAAAAAGGAAAAATTTTACAGGAGAGAGATTCTCTAGAGCACTCCGATAGAAAAGGTTGTCATAGTTTGAAACAAAGTTGAGAAGAGAAGCAGGAAAAAAACAGGAGAGCCCCGTGGAAAAAGCATTATTTCATCACTTTTACGTTACGAGGAGTGCTAGCGACACTCTTTTTTACATTTTCTTAAATCATTGTCTGACATGTAAAATCTACTAATATTATAAATTATTATTTAAATAGAAAATAAAATAGTAGAATTTACATGTCAACAATGAAAGAAGAGAATATAAAAGAGAATAAAAGAGAATGTAACTCAAACATTATATATAAATAATGCCAATAAGTATTTTCAATTCTTGTACACAAATAATGCAAATATTTTGGTTTTCTTCATATTTATGATCATCAGTTTTTAATATCATTGCACCGTTATACACTCGGCAAATAATTAGTTCACTAATGGGTAACTTTTATCGTTACTCCACTAGTACCTGCAATGTAATTCTTTATTATTCTAAGTCACACTAACATAACATAGTAATTCCCTTTTTTTTGGGATGAAAATAACTTTAAAATTCCATATATTACCTTTTTCTAATTATTTATATGTCCTCTATATTACTTTCTCCAAGAACAATGGTATATGGTAAACTATGTGTGTGTTCTTATGGTATGTATAGTGATAGAGATGGGGGGCGGCCATGGCCCCCCTAGGTTTTTTATTTTTTTTAATTTTTATTTTTTTTGTTGCATGTAATGGTTTTAATTTTAATATAGTAGGTATATGTATAAATTAGACCTAGTCCCTTTTAAACTGATAGTTCTCTAAACATTGGTATAATCTTAATAAAAAATACCCCTATCAATAAATCCTAGTTTCGCCGGTGGGTATGCATATACGCATGCAATTATATCCTTAGTTGAGTAGTTGTTTAGCTTTCCCTGATGTTGCCAACACATATATACTGCTCCAGTCCTTCTAATTATATGCTTTGTTCCGTCTCTACAGAACAAAGAGAATACTACTTCAAAAAGCAAATACAGCTTTTCGTTGCCCATATATCATATATACATATATATGTATATATATGTAATTCACGCATATAGGTAGATGAATATCTAATTAATGTAATTACACACATATATCTTCTCTCTCAAAGAAGCGTTATTCCTTGCTTTATATAGACCACATATAAATGGAGCTAGCACATATGGATGCATTATATTGCTCTTCGTTGTACTTGCGTTTTTCCTTTTATGGTTTTCTTCAATGTTTTAATATAACGCGGTTTGGAGGACAAGAAGAAGGCCCTAAAGTAGGACAAATTCATATGCTATAACCAAAAAAAAAAAAAAAAAGAATCATAAGCCAATTAATATACACGCGTATGTTGGGAGGTGGCTCGGTTTTTGTTTGTGATTTGTTGACCACAGAAGTTGGCTTGCATTGGCCAAAATATACATCACAAAGTGAGAAATGACCACGGAATGCTATTCCCTTGTGGCCACAAAAAAACGAAAGAAAGAAAGAAAGATGTTGTGGGGGTATATATAATGGGAAAATGGGTCTCTCTCTTTTTGTCCAAAATAAAAAAAAGTTTTCTTAAGATTCCATTCATTGGAATGAGAATAATGTAGGAATCTTAACTCAAACTAGAGCCAATAAGTCATATTCTCAAGTCAAGAATTTGGGGTTATTCTTCTCCTCTCAAAGCCACAAAAAATGGGTTCCAAGTTCCCACACCTAGCTTTCCCTCCTTTAGTTAATTTAGTTAGATGCTTTTCTACATTAATCATCACACTGTGATCTTGTCCTCTAATTATAACTAAGCCCTTTATTTTTTAATAGCAGAGTATTAATTGTCACTGTTTGACATCATGTACTTTTGGTTTTTATGTATACATACATAACAATATATTATGCCTTGGATCTACACATGCATTGTTTGAGGACTCATTTTTAACTATTACTTATACCAGTCTTCCTTTGCCAATGTAAAATTGGTTGACATCTACCATTCAATATTGATTACGACTTTTGGCCCCTTGTTGTCTACCCATTTTTGGATATAAAATTTGAATTTTTTTTTTCCAAACCAAGTTTTGGGTTGTTAATTTATAAGTACATAATTCTAAAAAAATAAAAAAAACATGTACATAAAAGGCAATTTTATGTGTCTTCAATTGGATACCCATTTTTAACAAAATTAGTACTACAAGCAATTTCATATTTAATTGTGGTTCTTAATATATAGCTCAACGAGAAATCTACATTCAACTTCACTACAAAATGAAAAGTTTGAATCTCCTCACCTATAACTTCAAAAGCAATCCATATTTAATTATAAGAGTTGTGGCTGAGTTATCTATAACCTAGCGAGCACAGTACGTCCTCCCAATGATATTTTAATTCTGGTTGTGTCCAAAGAAAAACTATAAATGGACCCTCACTTTAACTGCAATAATAAAACCTATATTGATCATAGATCTTTGTTTCAATAAGTAGTGTGGTTCATCGAGTGGGGGAAAAACAATTACAACAAACCAAAGGTTCCGCTTGGTTCGTGGTGTGTTGTTTCATTTTAGTAATTTGATCGGACAGCTTTGGAGTCAAAGACTCAACACAAAAATATCTATCTTCCCAAAATTGAATTAAAATACAATGCATATATATATATATATATATATATATATATATATATGTATGTATATGGATTAATTCAATGTTGCCCTTCTCGCGTGTCTTTTTTCTTTTTAATTTTTTTTTTAGGTGGTGGGCGGGTGTGGGTTTAGAAAATAGTAAGGCCGGCAATTTAGATATGGCACGATGACCCGATACGAAAACGACACGAGATAAACGGGTTTGGACCGCACGTTTATTAATTGTGCCATAAATGGGTTGGCACGAATAACACGAAAATAAACGGACTGGATTCGTGCTAACACGTTAAACACGCCTTAATGCGTTTAATTAAATGTGCCGT